>CM056206.1:4643878-4667051 GCA_029692085.1 Gymnothorax javanicus | reverse complement strand
AAATTTATGAAAAACTTATATGACTTCTGGAAGGGAAAATATACTTTTTTAAACTTCTTTTTGGTCTCATTAAACTTTTCATTCTTTTTTAAAAACATTAGGAAAAAGCAAAAATAAATTGATTATTGATGAATAAAATAATTTGCTGCTATCTCCAGGAAGACTAGAGCCTGAAAAATTTTTCCCCCTTTTTGCCGTCTTTGGGGGTTTTGCCGACGAATCCGGGAGCCCTTCCAGATCACAGTTATAGCAGAATAATTTCCAATTTTATAAAAGGCCCAAAGGGAAATGTTGGGTTCTGGGTGAAGATATCCTTTTTAAAAAATTTTTTGGGGCATGTCAAAACTTTTTTATTCTATATAAATCAGGGGGTAAAAATACATGAGTGAAATTGATTTATATGCTGAATAAAGGGAATTTTCTGCTATCTCCGGGAAGGGCTAGGCTCGAAACTGTTCTTTACTTTTGGCCCCCCTTTTGGTTTTTGCTCAGCGAATCCTTTTGATTTGCCCGGAAAGATTCGTCGTAATGCATATATGGAATAATTGTCCCAATTCATGATGGCCATATGGGAAATTTGTATGAGCTTTTAAGGAAGATATGCACTTTTTAAAAAGTTTTTCTGCATGTAAAACTTTTTATTCTTGTTAAATCAGAAAGGGAAAAAAAAACTGGGGAAATTGGGTTTTATCCCGAATAAATGAATTTGCTGCTATCTCGTGGGGGGCTGGCTCGAAATGTGCTCCTTTCATGCCGTCTTTGGGTTTAACCAGCTTAAACCCCTCGTGTATCTTGCCTGGAAAGCTCAGATCACATCAATGCAAAATGGAATCAATGGTCCCAAAGTGGGTATGGGCCCTAAGAATATGACTTCTAAGTGAAATATGCACTTTTTAAAAACCTTTTTTTTTTCAAAGTAAAACTTTATTCTAGTATAATCAAAGGAAAAACATAGTGAAAAGGTTATATCTGAAAAAAGGTTTTTACCCCCGGAAAGGGCGGGGTTTAAACTTGGGCCCCTTTCAGAAAACCCCGTCTTTGGGTTTAAGCCAACGAATCCGTCGTGTATCTTGCCTGGAAAGGGGTTAATCACAGTGCAATCATATGATCATTGGTCCAATGTATGGCCATATATGGAACTTAGTATGAGCTTCTGGAAGTGAAGATATGCACTTTTAAAAACTTTTTTTTTAGGTCTGCATGTCAAAACTTTTCATTCTGAGTATAAATCAGGAGGAAAAAGACGCTACATGAGTAAATGTGATTATATGACTGAATAACAGTGAATTTGCTGCTATCTCCGTAAGGAAGGAAATACTCTGAAACTGTGGCTATCGCCACTTTCATGAAAACAACCGCTTTGGAGGTTTAAGAACTTGAGAACTTGAATGCCTTTTCAAAAGAGCCACATCACTGTGCAATGCATAAATGGAATCAATTGGTCCAATCACTGTGCAATGCATGAACTTAGCATATTTCTGAAGGAAGATATGCACTTTTTAAAACTCTTTAGGTCTGATGTCAAAACTTTTCATTCTGTGTATAAATCAGTAGGAAAAAACACAAACATGAGCTTCTGAAATGTGATTATACTTTTGAATAAAACTTGTTTTTTTAAGGTCAGCCAGAGCTCTAAAACTTTTCATTCTGTGTACTTTCATAAATCAATGGCCTTTGAGACAAACATAGCTGAAATGTTGAACTGCGGCTGAATAGCCCTGGTGCTGCTATCCGTACAGTGCAATGCATATATGGAATCAATTGGTCCAATGTGCATGTATGGCCTTTCATGGAACTTAGTATGAGCTGAGGTTTGAAGATAACCACTTTTTAAATCCGTGTTTTTTTGCCTGGTCTGTCTTCAGATCTTTTGCAATGGAGATGGAATCAATGAGGTAAAAAAGACATACATGGCCATAAAAAACTTAGTATAACCTTCTGAATAAGAGTGATTTTTTAAAAAACTGACTTTTTTGGGTCTGCATCTCAAAACTTTTTGGCTATATCGTCACTTTCATGAAAAATACGCCGCTTTTGAGGTTTTAAGCTCAGAATAACCGAATTGCTGCTATCTTACCTGGAAAATAGCTTCTGAAACTGTGCAATGCATATATGGTTTAAGGTCCAATATGAATCCGTCGTGTATGAAACTTAGTACGATCTTCTGGAAGTGAAGATATGCACTTTTTTTAAAACTTGCTTTTTTTAGGTCTGCAATGTCAAAACTTTTCATTCTGTGTATGATCTTCTGAAAAGACAAATATGCACTTTTTAAAATTATAAGGACTGAATAAAAACTTTTCATTCTATCTCCAGAAGGAAAAAAGACAAACATAAAACCAAAGGATTATATTGAATAAAAGTAGATTGCTGCTTTCTCCGAGGTTTTAAGCTCTGAAACTTTGAATCCGCGGCGTAGTATCTTGCCTGGAAAATGCTTCAGATCAATGTGCAATGCATATATGGAATGAACTGGTCCAATGTGCATGTATGGCCATATATAGAACTTAGCATGAGCTTCTGGAAGTGAAGATATGCACTTTTTTTTAAAAACTTGCTTTTTTTTTAGGTCTGCATGTCAAAACTTTTCATTCTTGTGTATAAATCAGTAGAAAAAAACAAACATGGAGTGAAATGTGATTATATGCCTGAATAAGGTGAATTTGCTGCTATCTCCGTGAATGGAGCTAGAACTCTGAAACTGTGGCTATAAGCACTTTCATGCAAAAAACAACCGTCTTTGAGGTTTAAGCTCAGAACTTGAATCCGTGCGTGTATCTTGCCTGGAATGAGCTTCAGATCACAGTGCAATGCATATATGGAATCAATTGGTCCAATGTGCATGTATGGCCATATGGAACTTAGTATGAGCTTCTGAAGTGATGATATGCACTTTTTTAAAACTTGTTTTTTTAGGTCTGCATGTCAAAAACTTTTCATTCTATGTATAAATCAGTAGGAAAAAAAAAAGACTAACATGAGTGAAATGTGATTATATGACTGAATAAGAGTGAATTTCTGCTATCTCAAATGAAGCGAAGCTAGAGCTCTGAAACTATGTCTATCTGGCGCTTTCATGAAAACACGGCTTTGAGGTTTTAAGCTCAGAACTTGAATCCGTCGTGTATCCTGCCTGGAAAAGAGCTTCAGATCACAGTCCAATGCATATATGGAATCAATTGGTCCAATGTGCATGTATGGCCATATGGAACTTAGTATGAGCTTCTGAAGTGAAGATATGCACTTTTTTAAAAACTTGCTTTTTTTTAGGTCTGCCTGTCAAAACTTTTCATTCTGTGTATAAATCAGTAGGAAAAAAGACAAACATGAGTGAAATGTGATTATATGACTGAATAAGAGTGAATTTGCTGCTATCTCCGTAAGGAAGCGAGCTAGAGCTCTGAAATTATGTCTATACGCGCTTTCATGAAAACACGTGCCTTTGAGGTTTTTAAGCTCAGAACTTGAATCCGGCGTGTATCCTGCCTGGAAAATGCTTCAGATCACAGAAAATGCATATATGGAATCAATTGGTCCAATGTGCATGTATGGCCATATGGAACTTAGTATGAGAGCTTCTGAAGTGAAGATATGCACTTTTTTAAAAACTTGCTTTTTTTAGGTCTGTATGTCAAAACTTTTCATTCTGTGTAAAATCAGTAGGAAAAAGACAAACATGAGTGAAATTCTGATTATATGCCTGAATAAGAGTGAATTTGCTGCTATCTCCGTAAGGAGCGAGCTAGAGCTATGAAACTGTGCCTATAAGCACTTTCATGAAAAACACTGCTGTCTTTGAGGTTTTAAGCTCAGAACTTTAAATCGTGCGTGTATTTCCCTGGAAAATGCTTCAGATCACTGTGCAATGCATATATGGAATCAATTGGTCCAATGTGCATGTATGGCCATATGGAACTTAGTATGAGCTTCTGAAGTGAAGATATGCACTTTTTTAAAAACTTGCTTTTTTTTAGGTCTGCATGTCAAAACTTTTCATTCTGTGTATAAATCAGTAGGAAAAAAGACAAACATGAGTGAAATGTGATTATAAGACTGAATAAGAGTGAATTTTCTGCTATCTCCGTAAGGAAGCGAGGCTGAGCTCTGAACTGTCTGCACTTTCATGAAGACAAGCGTCTTTTAGGGTTTTAAGCTCAGAACTTGAATCCGTGGTGTGTTTCTTGACTTGAAAGAGCTTCAGATCACTGTGCAATGCATATATGGAATCAATTGGTCCAATATGCATCTATGGCCATATGGAACTTAGTATGAGCTTCTGAAGTGAAGATATGCTTTTTTTTAAAAAAACTTTTTTTTTTTAGGTCTGCATGTCAAAACTTTTCATTCTGTGTATAAATCAGTAGGAAAAAGACAAACATGAGTGAAATGTGATTATATGCCTGAATAAGAGTGAATTTGCTGCTATATCCGTAAGGAAGCGAGCTAGAGCTCTGGAACTGTGCCTATACGCACTTTCATGAAAACACGCGTTTTTGAGGGTTTAAGCTCAGAACTTGAATCCGTGCGTGTATTTTCCCTGGAAAATGTTTCAGATCACTGTGCAAAGCATATATGGAATCAATTGGTCCAATGTGCATGTATGGCCATATGGAACTTAGTATGAGCTTCTGAAGTGAAGATATGCACTTTTTAAAAACTTGCTTTTTTTAGGTCTGCATGTCAAAACTTTTCATTCTGTGTATAAATCAGTAGGAAAAAAGACAAACATGAGTGAAATGTGATTATATGCCTGAATAACAGTGAATTTGCTGCTATATCCGTAAGGAAGCGAGCTAGAGCTCTGGAACTGTGGCTATACGCACTTTCATGAAAAACACGCGTTTTTGAGGTTTTAAGCTCAGAACTTGAATCCGTGTATCTTGCCTGGAAAAAGAGCTTTCAGATCACTGTGCAATGCATATATGGAATGAATTGGTCCAATGTGCATGTATGGCTATATGGAACTTAGTATGAGCTTCTGAAGTGAAGATATGCATTTTTTTTACAAAGTTGGTTTTTTTTAGGTCTGCATGTCAAAACTTTTCATTCTGTGTATAAATCAGTAGGAAAAAGACAAACATGAGTGAAATGTGATTATGTGACTGAATAAGAGTGAATTTGCTGCTATCTCCGTAAGGAAGCGAGCAAGAGCTCTGAAACTGTGGCTATACGCACTTTCATGAAGACAAGCGTCTTTGAGGTTTTAAGCTCAGAACCTGAATCCGTGCGTGTATCTTGCCTGCAAAGAGGTTCAGATAACTGTGCAATGCATATATAGAATCAATTGGTCCAATGTGCATGTATTGCCATATGGAACTTAGTATGAGCTTCTGGTAGTGAAGATATGCATTTTTTTAAAAAAGTTGGTTTTTTTAGGTCTGCATGTCAAAACTTTTACATTCTGTGTATAAATCAGTAGGAAAAAAGACAAACATGAGTGAAATGTGATTATATGACTGAATAAGAGTGAATTTGCTGCTATCTCCGTCAGAAGGAAGCGAGCTAGAGCTCTGAAACTGTGGCTATACGCACTTTCATGAAAAACAACCGCCTTTGAGGTTTTAAGCTCAGAACCTGAATCTGCGGCGTGTTTTTGCCTTGAAAGAGGTTCAAATCACAGTGCAATGCATATATGGAATCAATTGGTCCAATGTGCATGTATTGCCATATGAAACTTAGTATGAGCTTCTGAAGTGAAGATATGCCCTTTTTTAAAAACTTGCTTTTTTTAGGTCTGCATTTCAAAACTTTTCATTCTGGGTATAAATCAGTAGGAAAAAAGACTAACATGAGTGAAATGTGATTATATGACTGAATAAGAGTGAATTTTCTGCTATCTCCGTAAGGAAGCGGAGCTAGAGCTCTGAAACTGTGGCTATACGCACTTTCATGAAAAACAACCGTCTTTGAGGTTTTAAGCTGAGAACTTGAATCCGTGCTTGTATCTTTCCTTGAAAAATGCTTCAGATCTGGCGCAATGCATATATGGAATCAATTGGTCCAATGTGCATGTATGGCCATATGAAACTTAGTATGAGCTCCTGAAGTGAAGATATGCACTTTTTAAAAACTTGCTTTTTTAGGTCTTGCATTTCAAAACTTTTCATTCTGGGTATAAATCAGTAGGAAAAAGACAAACATGAGTGAAATGTGATTATATGACTGAATAAGAGTGAATTTTCTGCTATCTCCGAAGGAAGGAAGCCAGAGCTCTGAAACTGTGGCTATAACGCACTTTCATGAAAAAACACTGCGTCTTTGAGGGTTTTAAGCTGAGAACTTGAATCGTGCGTGTATCTTTCCTGGAAAATGCTTCAGATCACTGTGCAATGCATATATGGAATCAATTGGTCCAATGTGCATGTATGGCCATGTGGAAACTTAGTATGAGCTCCTGAAGTGAAGATATGCACTTTTTTAAAAACCTGCTTTTTTTAGGTCTGTATGTCAAAACTTTTCATTCTGTGTAAAAATCAGTAGGAAAAAGACAAACATGAGTGAAATGTGATTATATGCCTGAATAAGAGTGAATTTGCTGCTATATCCGTAAGGAAGCGAGCTAGAGCTCTGAAACTGTGCCTATTCGCACTTTCATGAAAAACAAACGTCTTTTGAGGTTTTAAGCTCAGAACTTGAATGCGTGTATTTCCTGAAAATCTTCAGATCACTGTGCAATGCATATATGGAATCAATTGGTCCAATGTGCATGTATGGCCATATGGAACTTAGTATGAGCTTCTGGAAGTGAAGATATGCATGGAATCAAAGTTGGTTTTTTTTAGGTCTGCATGTCAAAACTTTTCATTCTGTGTATAAATCAGTAGGAAAAAAGACAAACATGAGTGAAATGTGATTATATGACTGAATAAGAGTGAATTTGCTGCTATCTCCGTAAGGAAGCAGGCTAGAAAACTGTGGCTATTCGCACTTTCATGAAAAAACAACCGTCTTTGGGGGTCGTGTTTCTTGCCAAAGAGCTTCAGATCACAGTGCAATGCATATATGGAATCAATTGGTCCAATGTGCATGTATGGCCATATGAAAACTTAGTATGAGCTTCTGAAGTGATGATATGCACTTTTTAAAAACTTTGCTTTTTCAGCATGTCAAAACTTTTCATTCTGAGTATAAATCAGTAGGAAAAAGAAAAACATGAGTGAAATGTGATTATATGACTGAATAAGAGTGAATTTTCTGCTATCTCCAAGGGAGCTCGGCGCTGAAACTGTGGCTATCGCACTTTCATGAAAACACGCGTCTTTGGGGTTTAAGCTCAGAACTTGAATCCGTCGTGTATCTTGCCTGGAAAATGCTTCAGATCACTGTGCAATGCATATATGGAATCAATTCGTCCAATGTGCATGTATGGCCATGTGGAACTTAGTATGAGCTTCTGAAGTGAAGATATGCACTTTTTTAAAAACCTGCTTTTTTTTAGGTCTGTATGTCAAAACTTTTCATTCTGTGTAAAAATCAGTAGGAAAAAGACAAACATGAGTGAAATGTGATTATATGCCTGAATAAGAGTGAATTTGCTGCTATATCCGTAAGGAAGCGAGATAGACCTCTGAAACTGTGCCTATACGCACTTTCATGAAAACACGCGTCTTTGAGGGTTTAAGCTCAGAACTTGAATCCGTGCGTGTATTTCCCCTGGAAAATGCTTCAGATCACTGTGCAATGCATATATTGAATCAATTGGTCCAATGTGCATGTATGGCCATATGGAACTTAGTATGACCTTCTGTAGTGAAGATATGCACTTTTTTTACAAAGTTGGTTTTTTTTAGGTCTGCATGTCAAAACTTTTCATTCTGTGTATAAATCAGTAGGAAAAAGACAAACATGAGTGAAATGTGATTATATGACTGAATAAGAGTGAATTTGCTGCTATCTCCGTAAGGAAGCGAGCTAGAGCTCTGAAACTGTGGCTATACGCACTTTCATGAAAACAACCGTCTTTGAGGTTTTAAGCTCAGAATTGAATCCGTGCGTGTTTCTTGCCTGGAAAGAGCTTCAGATCACAGTGCAATGCATATATGGAATCAATTGGTCCAATGTGCATGTATGGCCATATGAAACTTAGTATGAGCTTCTGAAGTGATGATATGCACTTTTTTAAAAACTTGCTTTTTTTTAGGTCGGCATGTCAAAACTTTTCATTCTGGGTATAAATCAGTAGGAAAAAGACTAACATGAGTGAAATGTGATTATATGACTGAATAAGAGTGAATTTTCTGCTATCTCCGTAAGGAAGCGAGCTCGAGCGCTGAAACTGTGGCTATACGCACTTTCATGAAAACACGCGTCTTTGAGGTTTTAAGCTCAGAACTTGAATCCGTGCGTGTATCTTGCCTGGAAAATGCTTCAGATCACTGTGCAATGCATATATGGAATCAATTGGTCCAATGTGCATGTATGGCCATGTGGAACTTAGTATGAGCTTCTGAAGTGAAGATATGCACTTTTTTAAAAACCTGCTTTTTTTTAGGTCTGAATGTCAAAACTTTTCATTCTGTGTAAAAATCAGTAGGAAAAAGACAAACATGAGTGAAATGTGATTATATGCCTGAATAAGAGTGAATTTGCTGCTATATCCGTAAGGAAGCGAGCTAGAGCTCTGAAACTGTGCCTATACGCACTTTCATGAAAACACGCGTCTTTGAGTGTTTAAGCTCAGAACTTGAATCCGTGCGTGTATTTCCCCTGGAAAATGCTTCAGATCACTGTGCAATGCATATATGGAATCAATTGGTCCAATGTGCATGTATGGCCATATGGAACTTAGTATGAGCTTCTGAAGTGAAGATATGCACTTTTTTAAAAACTTGCTTTTTTTAGGTCTGCATGTCAAAACTTTTCATTCTGTGTATAAATCAGTAGGAAAAAGACAAACATGAGTGAAATGTGATTATATGACTGAATAAGAGTGAATTTGCTGCTATCTCCGTAAGGAAGCGAGCTAGAGCTCTGAAACCGTGGCTATCGCACTTTCATGAAAAACACGCGTCTTTGAGGTTTTAAGCTCAGAACTTGAATCCGCGGCGTGTATCTTGCCTGGAAAAGAGCTTCAGATCACTGAGCAATGCATATATGGAAACAATTGGTCCAATGTGCATGTATGGCCATATGGTACTTAGTATGAGCTTCTGAAGTGAAGATATGCACTTTTTAAAAACTTGCTTTTTTTAGGTCTGCATGTCAAAACTTTTTCATTCTGTGTATAAATCAGTAGGAAAAAGACAAACATGAGTGAAATGTGATTATATGACTGAATAAGAGTGAATTTGCTGCTATCTCCGTAAGGAAGCGAGCTAGAGCTCTGAAACCGTGGCTATTCGCACTTTCATCAAAACAAGCGTCTTTGAGGTTTTAAGCTCAGAACTTGAATCCGTGCGTGTATCTTGCCTGGAAAGAGCTTCAGATCACTGTGCAATGCATATATGGAATCAATTGGTCCAATGTGCATGTATGGCCATATGGAACTTAGTATGAGCTTCTGAAGTGAAGATATGCATTTTTTTTTACAAACTTGCTTTTTTAGGTCTGCATGTCAAAACTTTTCATTCTGTGTATAAATCAGTAGGAAAAAGACAAAAATGAGTGAAATGTGATTATATGACTGAATAAGAGTGAATTTGCTGCTATCTCCGTAGGAAGCGAAGCGAGAGCTCTGAAACTGTGGCTATACGAGCATTTTCATGAAGACAAGCGTCTTTGAGGTTTTAAGCTCAGAACCTGAATCCGTGCGTGTATTTCCCCTGGAAAGAGGTTCAGATAACTGTGCAATGCATATATGGAATCAATTGGTCCAATGTGCATGTATGGCCATATGGAACTTAATATGAGCTTCTAAAGTGAAGATATGCACTTTTTTAAAAACTTGCTCTTTTTTAGGTCAGCATGTCAAAACTTTTCATTCTGTGTATAAATCAGTAGGAAAAAGACAAACATGAGTGAAATGTGATTATATGACTGAATAAGAGTGAATTTGCTGCTATCTCTGTCAGCAAGCGAGCTAGAGCACTGAAACTGTGGCTATACGCACTTTCATGAAAACAAGCGTCTTTGAGTTTTTAAGCTCAGAACTTGAATCCGTGCGTGTATCTTGCCTGGAAAGAGCTTCAGATCACAGTGCAATGCATATATGGAATCAATTGGTCCAATGTGCATGTATGGCCATATGAAACTTAGTATGAGCTTCTGAAGTGATGATATGCACTTTTTTAAAAACTTGCTTTTTTTTAGGTCTGCATGTCAAAACTTTTCATTCTGTGTATAAATCAGGAGGAAAAATACTAACATGAGTGAAATGTGATTATATGACTGAATAAGAGTGAATTTTCTGCTATCTAAGTAAGGAAGCGAGCTAGAGCTCTGAAACTATGTCTATACGCACTTTCATGAAAACACGCGTCTTTGAGGTTTTAAGCTCAGAACTTGAATCCGTGCGTGTATCTTGCCTGGAAAATGCTTCAGATCACAGTGCAATGCATATATGGAATCAATTGGTCCAATGTGCATGTATGGCCATATGGAACTTAGTATGAGATTCTGTAGTGAAGATATGCACTTTTTAAAAACTTGCTTTTTTTTTAGGTCTGCATGTCAAAAACTTTTCATTCTGTGTATAAATCATTAGGAAAAAGACAAACATGAGTGAAATGTGATTATATGACTGAATAAGAGTGAATTTGCTGCTATCTCCGTGAAGGAAGCGAGCTAGAGCTCTGAAACCGTGGCTATACGCACTTTCATGAAAAACACGTCTTTGAGGTTTTAAGCTCAGAACTTGAATCCGTGCGTGTATCTTGCCTGGAAAGAGCTTCAGATCACTGTGCAATGCATATATGGAATCAATTGGTCCAATGTGCATGTATGGCCATATGGAACTTAGTATGAGCTTCTGAAGTGAAGATATGCACTTTTTTAAAAACTTGCTTTTTTTTTAGGTCTGCATGTCAAAACTTTTCATTCTGTGTATAAATCAGTAGGAAAAAGACAAACATGAGTGAAATGTGATTATATGACTGAATAAGAGTGAATTTGCTGCTATCTCCGTAAGGAAGCGAGCTAGAGCTCTGAAACTGAGGCTATACGCACTTTCATGAAAACACGCGTCTTTGAGGATTTAAGCTCAGAACTTGAATCCGTGCGTTTATATTGCCTGGAAAGAGGTTCAGATCACAGTGCAATGCATATATGGAATCAATTGGTCCAATGTGCATGTATGGCCATATGGAACTTAGTATGAGCTTCTGAAGTGAAGATATGCACTTTTTTTACAAACTTGCTTTTTTTTAGGTCTGCATGTCAAAACTTTTCATTCTGTGTATAAATCAGTAGGAAAAAGACAAAAATGAGTGAAATGTGATTATATGACTGAATAAGAGTGAATTTGCTGCTATCTCCGTAAGGAAGCGAGCTCGAGCTCTGAAACTGTGGCTATACGCATTTTCATGAAGACAAGCGTCTTTGAGGTTTTAAGCTCAGAACCTGAATCCGTGCGTGTATTTCCCCTGGAAAGAGGTTCAGATAACTGTGCAATGCATATATGGAATCAATTGGTCCAATGTGCATGTATGGCCATATGGAACTTAATATGAGCTTCTAAAGTGAAGATATGCACTTTTTTAAAAACTTGCTCTTTTTTAGGTCAGCATGTCAAAACTTTTCATTCTGTGTATAAATCAGTAGGAAAAAGACAAACATGAGTGAAATGTGATTATATGACTGAATAAGAGTGAATTTTCTGCTATCTCTGTCAGCAAGCTTAGCTAGAGCTCTGAAACTGTGGCTATCGCGACTTTCATGAAAACAAGCGTCTTTTGAGGTTTTAAGCTCAGAACTTGAATCCGTGCGTGTATCTTGCCTGGAAAGAGCTTCAGATCACAGTGCAATGCATATATGGAATCAATTGGTCCAATGTGCATGTATGGCCATATGAAACTTAGTATGAGCTTCTGAAGTGATGATATGCACTTTTTTAAAAACTTGCTTTTTTTTAGGTCTGCATGTCAAAACTTTTCATTCTGTGTATAAATCAGGAGGAAAAATACTAACATGAGTGAAATGTGATTATATGACTGAATAAGAGTGAATTTTCTGCTATCTACGTAAGGAAGCGAGCTAGAGCTCTGAAACTATGTCTATCAAGACTTTTCATGAAAAACTTGGCGTCTTTGAGGTTTTAAGCTCAGAACTTGAAACCGTGCGTGTATCTTGCCTGGAAAGTGCTTCAGATCACAGTGCAATGCATATATGGCATCAATTGGTCCAATGTGCATGTATGGCCATATGGAACTTAGTATGAGATTCTGTAGTGAAGAAATGCACTTTTTTAAAAACTTGCACTTTTTTAGATCTGCATGTCAAAACTTTTCATTCTGTGTATAAATCAGTAGGAAAAAGACAAACATGAGTGAAATGTGATTATATGACTGAATAAGAGTGAATTTGCTGCTATCTCCGTAAGGAAGCGAGCTAGAGCTCTGAAACTGTGGCTATACGCACTTTCATGAAAACAACCGTCTTTGAGGTTTTAAGCTCAGAATTGAATCCGTGCGTGTATCTTGCCTCGAAAGAGCTTCAGATCACAGTGCAATGCATATATGGAATCAATTGGTCCAATGTGCATGTATGGCCATATGAAACTTAGTATGAGCTTCTGAAGTGATGATATGCACTTTTTTAAAAACTTGCTTTTTTTTAGGTCGGCATGTGAAAACTTTTCATTCTGGGTATAGATCAGTAGGAAAAAGACTAACATGAGTGAAATGTGATTATATGACTGAATAAGAGTGAATTTTCTGCTATCTCCGTAATGAAGCGAGCACGAGCGCTGAAACTGTGGCTATACGCACTTTCATGAAAACACGCGTCTTTGAGGTTTTAAGCTCAGAACTTGAATCCGTGCGTGTATCTTGCCTGGAAAATGCTTCAGATCACTGTGCAATGCATATATGGAATCAATTCGTCCAATGTGCATGTATGGCCATGTGGAACTTAGTATGAGCTTCTGAAGTGAAGATATGCACTTTTTTAAAAACCTGCTTTTTTTTTAGGTCTGTATGTCAAAACTTTTCATTCTGTGTAAAAATCAGTAGGAAAAAGACAAACATGAGTGAAATGTGATTATATGCCTGAATAAGAGTGAATTTGCTGCTATATCCGTAAGGAAGCGAGCTAGAGCTCTGAAACTGTGCCTATACGCACTTTCATGAAAACACGCTTCTTTGAGGGTTTAAGCTCAGAACTTGAATCCGTGCGTGTATTTCCCCTGGAAAATGCTTCAGATCACTGTGCAATGCATATATGGAATCAATTGGTCCAATGTGCATGTATGGCCATATGGAACTTAGTATGAGCTTCTGAAGTGAAGATATGCACTTTTTAAAAACTTGCTCTTTTAGGTCTGCATGTCAAAACTTTTCATTCTGTGTATAAATCAGTAGGAAAAAGACAAACATGAGTGAAATGTGATTATATGACTGAATAAGAGTGAATTTGCTGCTATCTCCGTAAGGAAGCGAGCTAGAGCTCTGAAACAGTGGCTATACGCACTTTCATGAAAACACGCGTCTTTGAGGTTTTAAGCTCAGAACTTGAATCCGTGCGTGTATCTTGCCTGGAAAGAGCTTCAGATCACTGTGCAATGCATATATGGAATCAATTGGTCCAATGTGCATTTATGGCCATATGGAACTTAGTATGAGCTTCTGAAGTGAAGATATGCACTTTTTTAAAAACTTGCTTTTTTTTTAGGTCTGCATGTGAAAACTTTTCATTCTGTGTATAAATCAGTAGGAAAAAAGACAAACACGAGTGAAATGTGATTATATGACTGAATAAGAGTGAATTTGCTGCTATCTCCGTAAG
This sequence comes from Gymnothorax javanicus, assembly GCA_029692085.1. Classification (NCBI taxonomy): domain Eukaryota; kingdom Metazoa; phylum Chordata; class Actinopteri; order Anguilliformes; family Muraenidae; genus Gymnothorax; species Gymnothorax javanicus. The sequence goes on along the minus strand of CM056206.1, from coordinate 4,653,173 downwards.
GAAGCGAGCTAGAGCTCTGAAACTGTGGCTTTACGCACTTTCATGAAGACAAGCGTCTTTGAGGTTTTAAGCTCAGAACCTGAATACGTGCATGTATCCTGCATGGAAAATGCTTCAGATAACTGTGCAATGCATAGATGGAATCAATTGGTCCAATGTTCATGTATGGCCATATGGAACTTAGTATGAGCTTCTGAAGTGAAGATATGCACTTTTTTAAAAACTTGCTTTTTTTTAGCTCTGCATTTTAAAACTTTTCATTCTGTGTATGAATCAGTATGAAAAAAACAAACATGAGTGAAATGTGATTATATGACTGAATAAGAGTGAATTAGCTGCTATATCCGTAAGGAAGCGAGCTAGAGCTCTGAAACTGTGCCTATACGCACTTTCATGAAAACACGCGTCTTTGAGGGTTTAAGCTCAGAACTTGAATCCGTGCGTGTATTTCCCCTGGAAAATGCTTCAGATCACTGTGCAATGCATATATGGAATCAATTGGTCCAATGTGCATGTATGGCCATATGGAACTTAGTATGAGCTTCTGAAGTGAAGATATGCACTTTTTTAAAAACTTGCTTTTTTTTAGGTCTGCATGTCAAAATTTTTCATTCTGTGTATAAATCAGTAAGACAATGACAAACATGAGTGAAATGTGATTATATGACTGAATAAGAGTGAATTTGCTGCTATCTCCGTAAGGAAGCGAGCTACAGCTCTGAAACTGTGGCTATACGCACTTTCATGAAAACACGCGTCTTTGAGGTTTTAAGCTCAGAACTTGAATCCGTGCGTGTTTCTTGCCTGGAAAGAGCTTCAGATCACTGTGCAATGCATATATGGAATCAATTGGTCCAATGTGCATGTATGGCCATATGGAACTTAGTATGAGCTTCTGAAGTTAAGATATGCACTTTTTAAAAACTTGCTTTTTTTTAGGTCTGCATGTCAAAACTTTTTCATTCTGTGTATAAATCAGTAGGGAAAAAGACAAACATGAGTGAAATGTGATTATATGACTGAATAAAGAGTGAATTTGCTGCTATCTCCAGAAGGAAGCGAGCTAGAGCTCTGAAACTGTGGCTATACGCACTTTCATGAAAAACACGCGTCTTTGAGGTTTTAAGCTCAGAACTTGAATCCGTGCGTTTATATTGCCTGGAAAGAGGTTCAGATCACAGTGCAAATGTATATATGGAATCAATTGGTCCAATGTGCATGTATGGCCATATGGAACTTAGTATGAGCTTCTGAAGTGAAGATATGCACTTTTTTTACAAACTTGTTTTTTTAGGTCTGCATGTCAAAACTTTTTCATTCTGTGTATAAATCAGTAGGAAAAGACAAACATGAGTGCAATGTGATTATATGACTGAATAAGAGTGAATTTGCTGCTATCTCCGTGAAGGAAGCTTAACTAGAGCTCTGAAACTGTGGCTATACGCACTTTCATGAAGACAAGCCTTTTGAGGTTTTAAGCTCAGAACCTGAATCCTTGCGTGTATTTTGCCTGGGAAAGAGGTTCAGATAACTGTGCAATGCATATATGGGAATCAATTGGTCCAATGTGCATGTATTGGCCATATGGAACTTAGTATGAGCTTCTGAAGTGAAGATATGCACTTTTTTAAAAACTTGCTTTTTTTTAGGTCTGCATGTCAAAACTTTTTCATTCTGTGTATAAATCAGTAGGAAAAAAAGACAAAACATGAGTGAAATGTGATTATATGACTGAATAAGAGTGAATTTGCTGCTATCTCCGTGAAGGAAGGAGCTAGAGCTCTGAAACTGTGGCTATAACGCACTTTCATGAAAAAACAACCGTCTTTGAGGTTTTAAGCTCAGAATTGAATCCGTGCGTGTTTCTTGCCTGGAAAGAGCTTCAGATCACAGTGCAATGCATATATGGAATCAATTGGTCCAATGTGCATGTATGGCCATATGAAACTTAGTATGAGCTTCTGAAGTGATGATATGCACTTTTTAAAAACTTGCTTTTTTTAGGTCTGCATGTCAAAACTTTACATTCTGGGTATAAATCAGTAGGAAAAAAAGACAAACATGAGTGAAATGTGATTATATGACTGAATATGAGTGAATTTTCTGCTATCTCCGTAAGGAAGCATGTATGGAGCTAGAGCTCTGAAACTGTTTAAAAATACTGCCTAGGTCTGATCACTGTGCACTTTCATGAAAACACGTCATTCTGTGGAAAAGACAAACTTTGAGGTTTTAAGCTCAGAACTTGAATCCGTGCGAGTATCTTGCCTGGAAAATGCTTCAGATCACTGTGCAATGCATATATATGGAATCAATTGGTCCAATGTACACATGTATGGCCATATGGAACTTAGTATGAGCTTCTGAAGTGAAGATATGCACTTTTTAAAAACTTGCTTTTTTTAGGTCTGCATGTCAAAACTTTTTCATTCTGTGTATAAATCAGTAGGAAAAAGACAAACATGAGTGAAATGTGATTATATGACTGAATAAGAGTGAATTTGCTGCTATCTCCAGAAGGAAGCGAGCTAGAGCTCTGAAACTGTGGCTATACAAGACTTTCATGAAAAACAACCGCGTTTTTGAGGTTTTAAGCTCAGAACTTGAATCCGTGCGTGTATCTTGCCTGGAAAGAGCTTCAGATCACAGTGCAATGCATATATGGAATCAATTGGTCCAATGTGCATGTATGGCCATATGAAACTTAGTATGAGCTTCTGAAGTGATGATATGCACTTTTTTAAAAACTTGCTTTTTTTTAGGTCTGCATGTCAAAACTTTTCATTCTGTGTATAAATCAGTAGGAAAAAGACAAACATGAGTGAAATGTGATTATATGACTGAATAAGAGTGAATTTGCTGCTATCTCCGTAAGGAAGCTCAGAAGATAGAGCCTCTTGAAACTATGGCTTTACACACTTTTATGAAAAAACAACATGTCTTTTGAGGTTTTAAGCTCAGAACTTGAATCCGTTTGTATCTTGCCTGGAAAATGCTTCAGATCACTGTGCAATTCATATATGGAATCAATTGGTCCAATGTGCATGTATGGCCATATGGAACTTAGTATGAGCTTCTGAAGTGAAGATATGCACTTTTAAAACTTGCTTTTTTTTTTAGCTCTGCATGTCAAAAAACTTTTAATTCTGTGTATAAATCAGTAGGAAAAGACAAACATGAGTGAAATGTGATTATATGCCTGAATAAGAGTGAATTTGCTGCTATCTCCGTAAGGAAGGCAGGCTAGAGCGCTGAAACTGTGGCTATAATGCGACTTTCATGAAAACACGCTTGCCTTTGAGGTTTTAAGCTCAGAACTTTAATCCGTGCGTGTATCTTGCCTGGAAAATGCTTCAGATCACTGTGCAATGCATATATGGAATCAATTGGTCCAATGTGCATGTATGGCCATGTGGAACTTAGTATGAGCTTCTGAAGTGAAGATATGCACTTTTTTAAAAACTTGCTTTTTTTTTAGGTCTGTATGTTAAAACTTTTCATTCTGTGTGAAAATCAGTAGGAAAAAGATAAACATGAGTGAAATGTGATTATATGCCTGAATAAGAGTGAATTTGCTGATATCTCCGTAAGGAAGCGAGCTAGAGCTCTGAAACTGTGCCTATACGCACTTTCATGAAAATACGCGTCTTTGAGGTTTAAAGCTCAGAACTTGAATACGTGCGTGTATCTTGCCTTGGAAGTGTTTCAGATCACTGCGCAATGCTTATATGGCATCGATTGGTCCAATGTGCATGTACGGCCATTTGAAACTTAATATGAGCATCTGAAGTGAAGATAAGCACCTTTTTAAAAACTTGCTTTTTTTTTGGTCTGCATGTCAAAACTTTTCATTCTGTGTTTAAATCAGTAGGAAAAAGACTAACATGAGTTGAAAGTGATTATATGACTGAATAAGAGTCAATTTGCTGCTATCTCCATAAGGAAGCGAGCTAGAGCGCTGAAACTGTGGCTATACGCACTTTCATGATTACACGCGTCTTTGAGGTTTAAAGCTCAGAACTTGAATCCGTGCGTGTATCTTGCCTGGAAAGTGCTTCAGATCACTGTGCAATGCTTATATGGCATCGATTGGTCCAATGTGCATGTATCGCCATTTGAAACTTAATATGAGCTTCTGAAGTGAAGATATGCACTTTTTTAAAAACTTGCTTTTTTTTAGGTCTGCATGTCAAAACTTTTCATTCTGTGTATAACTCAGTGGGAGAGTGACAAATATGAGTGAAATATCATTATATAACTGAATGAGAGTGAATTTGCTGCTATCTCCATAAGGAAGCGAGCTAGGGCCCTGAAACTGTGGCTATACGCACTTTCATGAAAACACGCTTCTTTGAGATTTTAAGCTCAGAACTTGAATCCCTTCGTGTATCTTGCCTGGAAAGTGTTTCAGATCACTGTGCAATGCATATATGGCATCCATTGGTCCAATGTGCATGGATGGCCATTTGAAACTTGATATGTGCTTCTGAAGTGAAGATATGCACTTTTTTAAAAACTTGCTTTTTTCTTGGTCTGCATGTGAAAACTTTTCATTCTGTTTATAAATCAGTAGGAAAAAGACAAACATGAGTGAAATGTGATTATATGACTGAATAAGAGTGAATTTGTTGCTATCTCCGTAAGGAAGCGAGCTAGAGCGCTGAAACTGTTAAGCACGACTTTCATGAAAACACGCTTCTTTTTTAGGTTTTAAGCCCAGAACTGAACTGCGGCGGTATCTTGCCCGGAAAGTGTTTTCAGATCACCAGCAATGCATATATGGCATCGATTGGTCCAATGTGCATATATGGCCATTTGAAACTTAATATGAGCTTCTAAATGAAGATATGCACTTTTTTTTAAAAACTTGCTTTTTTTTTTAGGTCTGCATGTCAAAAACTTTTCATTCTGTGTATAAATTAGTAGGAAAAGACAAACATGAGTGAAAAATGTGATTATATGACTGAATAAGAGTGAATTTGTTGTTATCTCCGTAGGGAAGCGAGCTAGAGCTCTGAAACTGTGGCTATAATGCGACTTTCATGAAAAACACGCGCCTTTGAGGTTTTAAGCTCAGAACTTGAACTGCTGTGTGTATCTTGCCTGGAAAATGCTTCAGATCACTGTGCAATGCATATATGGAATCAATTGGTCCAATGTGCATGTATGGCCATATGGAACTTAGTATGAGTTTGGAAGTGAAGATATGCACTTTTTAAAAACCTGCTTTTTTTAGGTCTGCATGTCAAAATCCTTTTCATTCTGTGTATAAACCAGTAGGAAAAAGACAAACATGAGTGAAATGTGATTATATGACTGAATAAGAGTGAATTTGCTGCTATCTCCTAGGGCGAAGCGAGCTAGAGCTCTGAAACTGTGGCTATATCGCGCACTTTCATGAAAAAACACGCTGCCTTTGGAGGATTTAAGCTCAGAACTTGAATCCGTATGGTATCTTGCCTGGAAAATGCTTCAGATCACTGTGCAATGCATATATGGAATCAATTGGTCCAATGTGCATGTATGGCCATATGGAACTTAGTATGAGCTTCTGAAGTGAAGATATAAAATTTGCTTTTAAAAAACTTGCTATTTTTTTAGGTCTGCATGTCGAATAAAACTTTTCATTCTGTGTATAACCAGTAGGAAAAAGCCTTTTCAAACATGAGTGAAATGTGATTATATGACTGAATAATAGTGAATTTGTTGTTATCTAAGGAACCAAGGAGCTTCTGAAGGAAGCTTTTTAAAAAGCGTATGAGCTTTTTTCTGAATCAATGTGGCTATATGAGTGAAATGGTGATTATATGACTGAAAAAAATTTGCTGCTTTTCAGGTTTTAAGCTCTAAAGAACTTGACTTTCTCATGAAAAAAAACAAGTGTGTAGGTTTTACCTGGAAAATGTTTAGATACCTGTGCAATGCATATTCGAATTATTTGGTCCAATGTGCATGTATGGCCATATGGAACTTAGTATGAGCTTCTGAAGTGAAGATATGCACTTTTTAAAAACTTGCTTTTTTTTAGGTCTGCATGTCAAAACTTTTCATTTTGTGAATCAACAGTAGGGAAAAAGACAAACATGAGTGAAATGTGATTATGAATAAAGTGAACTGAATGAAGAGTGGGAATTTGCTGCTATATCTCCATGAAAACACGCTGTTTTTGAGTTTTTAAGCTCAGAACCAGAGCTCTGAAACTGGTCGGAAAATACGATCACTTTCATGAAAACAATGCGCATTATGGAGGTTTTTTTAAGATATGCAGAACTTGAATCCGCAAATACGTATCTTGGACAAACTCGAAAATTCTTTGACAGATAAGTGTGCAATGCATCAGGCGCTGGAATGAAATTGGTCCAATGTCCATGTTTGAGGGCCATATGGAACGGTATTTTTATGAGCTTCTGAAGTGAAGATATGTCCACTTTTTTTTGAAGTGAACAAACTTAAAACTTTTTTTTAGGTCTGCATGTCAAAAACTTTTTCATTCTGTGTATAAATCAGTAGGAAAAGACAAACATGAGTGAAACATGATTATATGATGAATAAGAGTGAATTGCCAAGGTATTCTCCGTATGAAGGAAAATAGAGTTTGAAACTGTGGCTATATGACTTCTCATGAAAAAACACGCTGTTTTTTGAGGTTTTTAAGCTCAGAACTTGAATCCAGGCGGTATCTTGCCCGGAAAAAATGCTTCAGATCACTGTGCAATGCATATATGGAATCAATTGGTCCAATGCATGTATGGCCATATGGAACGAATATGAGCTTCTGAAGTGAAGATATGCATTTTTTTAAAACTTGCTTTTTTTTAGGTCTGCATGTCAAAACTTTTCATTCTGTATAAATCAGTAGGAAAAGACAAACATGAGGAAATGTGATTATATGACTGAATAAAAGAGGAATTTGTTGCTATCTCCTCAGAAGGAAGCGAGCCAGAGCTCTGAAACTGTGGCTATACGACTTTCATGAAAACATCGCCTTTTGAGGTTTTGGCCAGAAACTTGAAACTGTGGCGTATCTTGCCTGGAAAAACTTTCAGATAACTGTGCAATTCATATATGAAATCAATTGGTCCAATGCGCATGTATGGCCATATGGAACTTAGTATGTGCTTCTGAAGTGAAGATATGCACTTTTTAAAAACTTGCTTTTTTAGGTCTGCATGTCAAAACTTTATTCTGTATGTCAAAACATGATGAAATGTGATTATATGACTGAAGGAGTGAATTTGCTGCTATCTCCGTAATGGTAGCTTAGCCAGAGCTCGAAACCTGTGGCTATACGATGCATGAAAACATTATTTTTGTTATTAAGCTCAGTAAAACTGAACCGCGGCGTAGGCCTTGCCTGAAAATGTTTCAGATCACTGTGCAACGTATATGGAATCAATTGGTCCACGTGCCGGCGGCCATATGGAACTTAGTAAGTATGAGCTTCTGAAGTGAAGATATGCACTTTTTTAAAAACTTGCTTTTTTTAGGTCTGCATGTCAAACATTTCATTCTGTGTATAACTCAGTGGAGAGAGTACTGAACATGAGTGAAATATGATTGAGACATTGAATGGTATAGAATTAGCTGTTATCTCCTAAGGAAGCGAAGCTAGAGCGCTAAACCGCGCAATACGCACTTTCATGAAACACGCTTGAGGTTTAAAGCCCGAACTCTGAACTGCGGCGCAGTATCTTGCCTGGAACGTGGTTTCAGATCACTGTGCAATGGTATAGGTGCATCGATTGGTCCAATGCATGGTGTTACTTGAAACTTAATATGAGCTTCTGAAGTGGAAGATATGCAGTTTTTAAAAACTTCTTTTTTTAGGTCTGCAAGTGAAAACTTTTTCATTCTGTGTATAACTCAGTGGGGAGAGTGAAAAACATGAGGAAATGCCAAGTAGATTATATGACTGAATAAGAGTGAATTTGCTGCTATCTCCCAGAAGGAAGCAGGCCAGAGCGCTGAAACTGTGGCTATAGGCACTTTCATGAAAACAAGCTTTTTGAGCTTTTAAGCTCAGAACTTGACTCTGTGCGTGATCTGGGCCCGGGAAGTGCTTCAGATCACTGTGCAATGCATTCATGGCATCGATTGGTCCAATGTGCATGTATGGCCATATGGAAGTTAGTATGAGCTTCTGAAGTGAAGATATGCACTTTTTTAAAAACTTCCTTTTTTTTAGGTCTGCATGTCAAAACTTTTCATTCTGTGTATAACTCAGTGGGAGAGTGACAAACATGAGTGAAATATGATTATATTACTGAATAAGATGGGAAAAAGCTGCTATCTCCGTAAGGAAGCGAGCTCGAGCGCTGAAACTGCGGCAATACGCACTTTCATGAAAACACGCTTCTTTGAGGTTTAAAGCTCAGAACTTGAATACGTGCGTGTATCTTGCCTTGGAAGTGTTTCAGATCACTGCGCAATGCTTATATGGCATCGATTGGTCCAATGTGCATGTATGGCCATTTGAAACTTAATATGAGCATCTGAAGTGAAGATATGCACCTTTTTAAAAACTTGCTTTTTTTGGTCTGATGTCAAAACTTTTTCATTCTGTGTTTAAATCAGTAGGAAAAAGACTAACATGAGTGAAAAGTGATTATATGACTGAATAAGAGGAATTTTTTGCCCCTAAAGGGAAACCAAATAGAGCGCTGAAACCCTGGCTAAAACGCTTTTTATGAAAAAAACCCCTTTGAAATTTTTTTGCTCAGAACTTGGGAAACCGGCGATCTTGCCTGGGAAAAGGGTTCGATCACTTTCAATGCTTATATGGATCGAATTTGGGCCAATGTGCCCAAGGGGATTTGAAACTTAAAATGAAACTTTAAAAGGGAAAATATGCACTTTTTAAAAATTCTTTTTTTAGGTTTTGCATGAAAACTTTTTTATTCTGTGTATAACTCAGTGGGGGGTTACAAAATGGGGTGAAAAATATTATATAACTGGAAAAGAGGGGTGAATTTGTTTCCATTCCTTTTGGAAGCGAGCAAAAACGCCTTTTAAATTTTGGGGTAAAAAGGACTTTCTTTAAAAACGCTTTTTTAGGTTTTAAGCCCAGAACTTTAATCCTTGGGGTATCTTTTCCTGGGAAAATGTTTCAGGGTCAATGTGCAAGCTTATGGCAACAATTTGGGCCAAAAGTGCATGGGGCCATTTGAAACTTAAAATGGCTTCGGGGGGGAAGATATGCATTTTTCTTTTTGGCCATTTAAAATTTTTTATTCTGTTTTAAACCCGTGGAAAAGGGCAAAAAAGAGTGAAAAATTTATTATATAAATAAAAGAGG
>CM056206.1:4582087-4643778 GCA_029692085.1 Gymnothorax javanicus | reverse complement strand
TTAAACTCAAAAGCCTTTGGGGGCCATAATCCCTTTGGCCAAATTGACCCAAAATTCCCCAACGGATAAGTTTTTTCCGGGGCAAATAAAAACTTAAATTCTAGCTTCTCCCTTTTTTTTTTCAAAAGGGGTTTTACTTTTCAGACTTACCCGTTTTAAAAGGCAATTTTTTTTTAAAGTCAAAATCCATTTCCTTTTTTTTTTCCCCTTGTTTTAAAACCCCCAAAAAAAAAATTTTGCTCCCTTTAAAAAGAAAGTTTTAAAAAGTTTACTTACTTCAAAGCTCTTTAAAGCCCCAATGGCCAACTCAATTACCTTGTCCTATTTTGCAATGTCTAAATTTTCCGGGGAAATACTCACGGATTCTTCTGGTTAAAAACCCTCAAAGAGGTTTTTATGAAATTAACCCAAGTTTAATTTATTTTCCCCTTAGGAGATAAGCAAAAAATTTTTTATTGCAATAATCAATTTCCTTGTTTTTTCCCCAGTTTTAAAAGGGATGGTTTGACTAACAAAAAAAAGAAGTTTTAAAAGTGCTATCCATTCAAAAGCTCAATTTTCCCCAAGGATAGCAATTACCTTATCCATATATCATTTATCTTTTTTCCCCAAAAAATAACCAGAAAGTTTGACAAAAAACCCTAAAAAGGGGCAAAAAAGGGCCATTTCAGAGCTCTACTGCCTTGGGAGTCAAAATTCACATTGGCAAAAATCCCATTTCACATGTTTTTTTTTTTTCCAGAATACACAGAATAAAAGTTTTGACTAACCAAAAAAAAAGGGTTTTAAAAAGTGCTTTTTCCCCCTTAACCGGGCCTTCCTAAAAAGGGGAAAATTACCTAGATTATTTTCACATGTTGGGCTTTTCCCCAAAAAGGGTACAGCCCAATTTTATTAAACAAAAAAAGGGAAAAAAAATCTTATCCAAATTTTTCAATTTACCGTTTGGGATACAGCAAATTACTTTTTTACATAAAATCCTTTCCCCTTGTTTTTTTTTTTTCCAGAAAAACAAAATGAAAAGTTTTGACTAAAAAAAAAAAAATTTTTAAAAAAAACCCCTTCCCAAAGCTCTATTTCCCCCCGGCCCAGCAATTCCAATTATTACCATATATCATTCACATGTTGGGTTTTCCCAAATATTAGAGGAAAGTTTGAAAAAAAACCCCAAAAGGTTGTTTTTCCCAATTTCAAGTTTCATCCTTCCTTCAATGACAATTATTTTTTCATCAAAAATCAATTTCAAAATTTTGTTTTTTCCCTCTTTTAAAAACCCAGAAAAAAAAGTTTTCATGAGCCAAAAAAGTTATTTTTTAAAAGGCATTCCTTCGGTCAATTAAGTTCCTTGGCATAATCACATTCCCAATTGTTCTTTCATTGATTGACGAAGTTTTTGGGGGAAGACAAGGCAAGTTTTTAAAAAAAAAAAAATTTAATTCCCCTTTTAATGCAAAATTGCCTTATTCCATATAATCATTTTTCATTGAGCTTTTCCAGTTTTATACAAAATTTTTCCCAAGCCCTTTAAAAAAGAAGAAAGGATACCATTCGAACCCTTACTGTTCCCAAGGGCCCATACATCACATTACCATTTTTTTAAATTTGCTTTTCCAGTTTTGAAGTTTGGGGGGTACAGCGGGGCCCCCTTTTTTAAAAAAGGGGGTTTTTTCATAAAAGTCATAATTTTCGGGCTAGCCCCCCCCCCAAAATACCAATTTTTTTTTTCCAAAAATTTTTTTCACTATTTTTTTTTTTTTTCCCTATTTTTAAAATGAAAAAGTTTTAAGCAACGAAAAAGCTTTTTTTTAAAAGTGCACATTTCACTTTAAAGTCATAAATTCCATTTTTTTTTCATTATTTTTAAAGTGAAAGTTTTCCAGGTAAAAAAGGAAAATTTGAAAAACCTCAAAGAGTTTTTTCATAAAGGCATGCCAATTTCAATTTCCTGTTCCTTCGGAGATACAGAAAACCCCCTTTTTTTTTAAACTTTTTTACATTTTTGCCCCTACTTTTTTCACGAAAAAAAATTTTTTTGAATCGCCAAAAAAAAGTTTTTAAAAATCTTTTTAAAAATTTTCTACTATTTTAAAAATAAGTTGGGCCCAATTGATTAAAACAGTTATTGAATTTTTCCGGGAAGTAACAGTTTAAAGCATTAAAACCCTCAAAAGGGGCGAAATGCATCCCACAGTTTCGAGCTTAGGGTCCTTAGGGGAAAAGAAATTTTTCACGCTATTTTTTAATGTATTTTTTTCCCCAATTTTCACGAATAAAAATTTTTACACAGCCTTAAAAAAATTTTAAAATGCTTTTTCCTTTCAAAATATACAAATAATTAAAAGGAAAAAAGTTTTAAAAGGCTTTGAAGTTTTTCCAGGCAAGGACAGGACATTAATTCTTTAAATCAAACCCGGTTTTTGAAAACCCACGTTTCAAGTCTAGCCCCCCCCCAAAAAACTTTTTTTTAGGCTAAAATACATTTCACTCAGTTTGTTTTTTTTCGGGAATAAAAAAAAAAATTTTTCAAAAAAAAACAATTTTTAAAAAAGTCCTTTCATTAAATCAACAATTAATTTTTAAACATGCACTTAAATTGTTAATTTTAATCATTCAAGTATCTAAGTTTTTGGCAAAAATTTTAAAATTTTCAATTCTGACTTAAAAAAACCCCAAAAAGGTTTAAACGTTTCAAGTCTAGTTTCCCCTAAAAAAAGCTTTCAAGTCTAAAACATTTCCCATTTTTTTTTCCCCCAGAAAAAATTCGTAAAAGTTTTAATCAAAAAAGAAGTTTTTAAAAAATTTTATTAAAGCTCATTAATTAACCCTTTAAAAAATTTACCTTGAACCATATAGTTCAATGTTAAGATTTTCCACAAGATACAAGTTAAGGACAAAAACCCCAAAGACCCCCTTTTTAAAATAAAAAAATTTGGTTAGCCCGCTTTTTCCCCAAAAATTCCTGTTTTCGGAATAACAATTTCCCCTTTTTTTTTTTTTTCACATTTTACCAGGGGTTTTCTGCGATAAAAAGAATTTTAAAAAAAGTGAACTTAAGAAGTTAAAATTTCCACTTCCTCAGCCTTTGGGCCAATTATCCATACTTTGCAATGACTGAACATTTTCCAGGCAAGAATCGGGGTTTTTCGGAAAAACCCCAAAAGATTGTTTTATAAATTAAGACCCGTTTAAGTTTTTTTCCACAGTCAAAAATCACTTTTTCGGATAAAAAATTTTCCTTTTTTGTCTTTTTTCATTTCCCAGAAGGGTTTTCAAAAAAAAAGAATTTTTAAAAAAATGCAACTAACCAAGTTAAAGTTTTTTATTTTTACATGAATACCAATTCCATATATGCATTGCACAGTGATCGAAGTTTTTCCAAAAAAAAGATTCAAGTTCTGAGCTTCCTACTGATTTATACACAGAATGAAAAGTTTTGACATGCAGACCTAAAAAAGCAAGTTTTTAAAAGTGCATATCTTCACTTCAAAGCTCATACTAAGTTCCATATGGCCATACATGCATATTGGACCAATTGATTCCATATATGCTTTGCACTGATACACGATTCAAGTTCTGAGCTTAAAACCTCAAAACGCGTGTTTTCATATTTCAGCTCTCCTTTCCTTCATACGGAGATAGCAGCAAATTCTCTCTTATTCATTAATCACATTTCACTCATGTATGTCTTTTTTCCTCTGATTTAAACTCAGAATGAAAAGTTTTGACATAGACGTAAAAAAAAAACAAGTTTTTAAAAAGTGCATATCTTCATTCAAGTCCATATGGCCATACATGCACATTGGACCAATTGATTCAAACATGCATTGCACAGTGATGTGAAGCATTTTCCAGGGAAGATACTCGCACGGTTTCAGAGCTTAAAAACCTCAAAAGACAGTTTTTTTCATGAAGATAGCCACAGTTTCAAAGCTCTAGCTCGCTTCCTCACTGAGATAGCAGCAAATTCACTCTTATTCAGTCATATAATCACATTTCACTCATGTTTGTCTTTTTCCTACTGATTTATACACAGAATGAAAAGTTTTTGACATGCAGACGTAAAAAAAGCAAGTTTTAAAAATTGCATATCTTCACTTCAAAGCTCATACTAAGTTCCATATGGCCATACATGCACATTGGACCAAGATTCCATATATGCATTGCATAGTATCTGATCCTGCATTTTCAGGCAAGATACACGCACGGATTCAAGTTCTGAGCTTAAAACCTCAAAGACGCGTGTATATACACAGTTTCAGTCATTCCATTGGGAGATAACAACAAATTCACTCTTATTCAGGCATATAATCACATTTCACTCATGTTTGTCTTTTTTCTACTGATTTATACAAGAATGAAAAGTTTTGATATGCAGACCTAAAAAAAAAGCAAGTTTTTTAAAAAAGTGCATATCTTCACTTCAAACTCATACTAAGTTCCATACATGCACATTTAATTGATTCCATATCATTGCACAGTGATGTGAAGCTCATTCCAGGCAAGATAAACGGATTCAAGTTCTGAGCTTAAAACCTCAAAGACGTTTTTAAAAAGCTCTACCTCGCTTCCTTCACGGATAGCCACAGTATTCAGTCATATAATCTTTCCTCGCTTCTCTTTTTCCTACTGATTTATACACAGAATGAAAAGATATGCAGACCTAAAAAAAGCAAAAAAAAGTGCATATATCTTCACTTCTGTTATTCATATGCATATAATCATTGGACATTTCCATACATGCATTGCACAGTGATGTCTTTTTCCTCCTTCAAGTTCTGAGCAAAAACCTCAAACGCGTGTTTTTCATTTATACTCAGAATGAAAAGTTTTGAATCATTCACTCAGACCTCAAAAAAGAATGAAAAAGTTTTGACATGCAGTTTTTTAAAAAGTGCATATCTTCAATGAAGCTTACTCAGCTCATTCTTTATATGCATTCCACATGGAGATACATGCACATTGGACCAATTGATAAAGTGCATATCTTCCATATATGCATTGCACAGTGATCTGGAAGCATCCAGGCAAGATACACGCACGGATTCTTTAAAAGTTTTCCTAAAATATGGCCTCAAAGATTAAAACTTTAATTTTTCATGAAAGTGCTTTTATAAACAGTTTCAGAGCTCTGGCTCTAGCTCGCTTCGCAAAAAAGATAGCAGCAAATTCAGTTTTCAGTCATATAATCACATTCACTCATGTTTTTTCTAAGTTCCTACTGATTTTAATACATGCAGTTTTTTCCCATATACTAAAAGCAAGTTTTTAAAAAGTCATTTCCATATGGCCATACATGCAGCTCATTCCAGGCAAGATAAACGCACGGATTCAAGTTCTGAGCTTAAAACCTCAAAGACGCGTGTTTTCATGAAAGTGCGTATAGCCACAGTTTCAGAGCTCTAGCTCGCTTCCTTACGGAGATAGCAGCAAATTCACTCTTATTCAGGCATATAATCACATTTCACTCATGTTTGTCTTTTTCCTACTGATTTATACACAGAATGAAAAGTTTTGACATGCAGACCTAAAAAAAAGCAAGTTTTTAAAAAAGTGCATATCTTCACTTCAGAAGCTCATACTAAGTTTCATATGGCCATACATGCATATTGTACCAATTGATTCCATATATGCTTTGCACTGTGATCTGAAGCTCTTTCCAGGCAAGATACACGCACGGATTCAAGTTCTGAGCTTAAAACCTCAAAGACGCGTGTTTTCATGAAAGTGCGTATAGCCACAGTTTCAGAGCTCTAGCTCGCTTCCTTACGGAGATAGCAGCAAATTCACTCTTATTCAGTCATATAATCACATTTCACTCATGTTTGTCTTTTTCCTACTGATTTATACACAGAATGAAAAGTTTTGACATGCAGACCTAAAAAAAGCAAGTTTTTAAAAAGTGCATATCTTCACTTCAGAAGCTCATACTAAGTTCCATATGGCCATACATGCACATTGGACCAATTGATTCCATATATGCATTGCACAGTGATCTGAAGCATTTTCACGGATTCAAGTTCTGAGCTTAAAACCTCAAAGACGCGTGTTTTCATGAAAGTTAGCCACAGTTTCAGAGCTCTAGCTCGCTTCCTTACGGAGATAGCAGCAAATTCACTCTTATTCAGTCATATAATCAATTTATACACAGAATGAAAAGTTTTGACATGCAGACCTAAAAAAAAAAGCAAGTTTTTAAAAAAAGTGCATATCTTCAAAAGCTCATAAAGTTCCATATGGCCATACATGCACATTGGACCAATTGATTCCATATATGCATTGCACAGTGATCTGAAGCATTTTCCAGGCAAGATACACGCACGGATTCAAGTTCTGAGCTTAAAACCTCAAAGACGCGTGTTTTCATGAAAGTGCGTATAGCCACAGTTTCAGAGCTCTAGCTCGCTTCCTTTCGGAGATAGCAGCAAATTCACTCTTATTCAGGCATATAATCACATTTCACTCATGTTTGTCTTTTTTCCTACTGATTTATACACAGAATGAAAAGTTTTGACATGCAGACCTAAAAAAAGCAAGTTTTTAAAAAGTGCATATCTTCACTTCAGAAGCTCATACTAAGTTCCATATGGCCATACATGCACATTGGACCAATTGATTCCATATATGCATTGCACAGTGATCTGAAGCATTTTCCAGGCAAGATACACGCACGGATTCAAGTTCTGAGCTTAAAACCTCAAAGACGTGTGTTTTCATGAAAGTGCGTATAGCCACAGTTTCAGAGCTCTAGCTCGCTTCCTTACGGAGATAGCAGCAAATTCACTCTTATTCAGTCATATAATCACATTTCACTCATGTTTGTCTTTTTTTCCTACTGATTTATACACAGAATGAAAAGTTTTGACATGCAGACCTAAAAAAAAAAAAAGCAAGTTTTTAAAAAAGTGCATATCTTCACTTCAGAAGCTCATACTAAGTTCCATATGGCCATACATGCACATTGGACCAATTGATTCCATATATGCATTGCACAGTGATCTGAAGCATTTTCAGGCAAGATACACGCACGGATTCAAGTTCTGAGCTTAAAACCTCAAAGACGCGTGTTTTTCATGAAAGTGCGTATAGCCACAGTTTCAGAGCTCTAGCTCGCTTCCTTACGGAGATAGCAGCAAATTCACTCTTATTCAGTCATATAATCACATTTCACTCATGTTTGTCTTTTTTTTCCTACTGATTTATACACAGAATGAAAAGTTTTGACATGCAGACCTAAAAAAAAGTTTTTAAAAAAGTGCATATCTTCACTTCAGAAGCTCATACTAAGTTCCATATGGCCATACATGCACATTGGACCAATTGATTCCATATATGCATTGCACAGTGATCTGAAGCATTTTTCCAGGCAAGATACACGCACGGATTCAAGTTCTGAGCTTAAAACCTCAAAGACGCGTGTTTTCATGAAAGTGCGTATAGCCACAGTTTCAGAGCTCTAGCTCGCTTCCTTACGGAGATAGCAGCAAATTCACTCTTATTCAGGCATATAATCACATTTCACTCATGTTTGTCTTTTTTTCTACTGATTTATACACAGAATGAAAAGTTTTGACATGCAGACCTAAAAAAAAAGCAAGTTTTTAAAAAGTGCATATCTTCACTTCAGAAGCTCATACTAAGTTCCATATGGCCATACATGCACATTGGACCAATTGATTCCATATATGCATTGCACAGTGATCTGAAGCATTTTCCAGGCAAGATACACGCACGGATTCAAGTTCTGAGCTTAAAACCTCAAAGACGCGTGTTTTCATGAAAGTGCGTATAGCCACAGTTTCAGAGCTCTAGCTCGCTTCCTTTACGGAGATAGCAGCAAATTCACTCTTATTCAGGCATATAATCACATTTCACTCATGTTTGTCTTTTTTTCCTACTGATTTATACACAGAAATGAAAAGTTTTGACATGCAGACCTAAAAAAAAAGCAAGTTTTTAAAAAAAGTGCATATCTTCACTTCAGAAGCTCATACTAAGTTCCATATGGCCATACATGCACATTGGACCAATTGATTCCATATATGCATTGCACAGTGATCTGAAGCATTTTCCAGGCAAGATACACGCACGGATTCAAGTTCTGAGCTTAAAACCTCAAAGACGCGTGTTTTTTCATGAAAGTGCGTATAGCCACAGTTTCAGAGCTCTAGCTCGCTTCCTTACGGAGATAGCAGCAAATTCACTCTTATTCAGTCATATAATCACATTTCACTCATGTTTGTCTTTTTTCCTACTGATTTATACACAGAATGAAAAGTTTTGACATGCAGACCTAAAAAAAGCAAGTTTTTAAAAAGTGCATATCTTCACTTCAGAAGCTCATACTAAGTTCCATATGGCCATACATGCACATTGGACCAATTGATTCCATATATGCATTGCACTGTGATCTGAAGCTCTTTCCAGGCAAGATACACGCACGGATTCAAGTTCTGAGCTTAAAACCTCAAAGACGCGTGTTTTCATGAAAGTGCGTATAGCCACAGTTTCAGAGCTCTAGCTCGCTTCCTTACGGAGATAGCAGCAAATTCACTCTTATTCAGTCATATAATCACATTTCACTCATGTTTGTCTTTTTTCCTACTGATTTATACACAGAATGAAAAAGTTTTGACATGCAGACCTAAAAAAAAAAGCAAGTTTTTAAAAAAGTGCATATCTTCACTTCAGAAGCTCATACTAAGTTCCATATGGCCATACATGCACATTGGACCAATTGATTCCATATATGCATTGCACAGTGATCTGAAGCATTTTCCAGGCAAGATACACGCACGGATTCAAGTTCTGAGCTTAAAACCTCAAAGACGCGTGTTTTCATGAAAGTGCGTATAGCCACAGTTTCAGAGCTCTAGCTCGCTTCCTTTCGGAGATAGCAGCAAATTCACTCTTATTCAGGCATATAATCACATTTCACTCATGTTTGTCTTTTTCCTACTGATTTATACACAGAATGAAAAGTTTTGACATGCAGACCTAAAAAAAAGCAAGTTTTTAAAAAAGTGCATATCTTCACTTCAGAAGCTCATACTAAGTTCCATATGGCCATACATGCACATTGGACCAATTGATTCCATATATGCATTGCACAGTGATCTGAAGCATTTTCCAGGCAAGATACACGCACGGATTCAAGTTCTGAGCTTAAAACCTCAAAGACGCGTGTTTTCATGAAAGTGCGTATAGCCACAGTTTCAGAGCTCTAGCTCGCTTCCTTACGGAGATAGCAGCAAATTCACTCTTATTCAGTCATATAATCACATTTCACTCATGTTTGTCTTTTTTTTCCTACTGATTTATACACAGAATGAAAAGTTTTGACATGCAGACCTAAAAAAAAAGCAAGTTTTTAAAAAAAGTGCATATCTTCACTTCAGAAGCTCATACTAAGTTCCATATGGCCATACATGCACATTGGACCAATTGATTCCATATATGCATTGCACAGTGATCTGAAGCATTTTCCAGGCAAGATACACGCACGGATTCAAGTTCTGAGCTTAAAACCTCAAAGACGCGTGTTTTCATGAAAGTGCGTATAGCCACAGTTTCAGAGCTCTAGCTCGCTTCCTTACGGAGATAGCAGCAAATTCACTCTTATTCAGGCATATAATCACATTTCACTCATGTTTGTCTTTTTTTTCTACTGATTTATACACAGAATGAAAAGTTTTGACATGCAGACCTAAAAAAAAAGTTTTTTAAAAAGTGCATATCTTCACTTCAGAAGCTCATACTAAGTTCCATATGGCCATACATGCACATTGGACCAATTGATTCCATATATGCATTGCACAGTGATCTGAAGCATTTTCCAGGCAAGATACACGCACGGATTCAAGTTCTGAGCTTAAAACCTCAAAGACGGTTGTTTTCATGAAAGTGCGTATAGCCACAGTTTCAGAGCTCTAGCTCGCTTCCTTACGGAGATAGCAGCAAATTCACTCTTATTCAGTCATATAATCACATTTCACTCATGTTTGTCTTTTTTTTCCTACTGATTTATACACAGAATGAAAAGTTTTGACATGCAGACCTAAAAAAAAAAGCAAGTTTTTAAAAAAGTGCATATCTTCACTTCAGAAGCTCATACTAAGTTCCATATGGCCATACATGCACATTGGACCAATTGATTCCATATATGCATTGCACAGTGATCTGAAGCATTTTCCAGGCAAGATACACGCACGGATTCAAGTTCTGAGCTTAAAACCTCAAAGACGTTGTTTTCATGAAAGTGCGTGCGTATAGCCAGTTTCAGAGCTCTAGCTCGCTTCCTTACGGAGATAGCAGCAAATTCACTCTTATTCAGTCATATAATCACATTTCACTCATGTTTGTCTTTTTCCTACTGATTTATACACAGAATGAAAAGTTTTGACATGCAGACCTAAAAAAAAAGTTTTTTAAAAAAGTGCATATCTTCACTTCAGAAGCTCATACTAAGTTCCATATGGCCATACATGCACATTGGACCAATTGATTCCATATATGCATTGCACAGTGATCTGAAGCTCATTTCCAGGCAAGATACACGCACGGATTCAAGTTCTGAGCTTAAAACCTCAAAGACGCGTGTTTTTCATGAAAGTGCGTATAGCCACAGTTTCAGAGCTCTAGCTCGCTTCCTTTCGGAGAGATAGCAGCAAATTCACTCTTATTCAGTCATATAATCACATTTCACTCATGTTTGTCTTTTTCCTACTGATTTATACACAGAATGAAAAGTTTTGACATGCAGACCTAAAAAAAGCAAGTTTTTAAAAAAGTGCATATCTTCACTTCAGAAGCTCATACTAAGTTCCATATGGCCATACATGCACATTGGACCAATTGATTCCATATATGCATTGCACAGTGATCTGAAGCATTTTCCAGGCAAGATACACGCACGGATTCAAGTTCTGAGCTTAAAACCTCAAAGACGCGTGTTTTCATGAAAGTGCGTATAGCCACAGTTTCAGAGCTCTAGCTCGCTTCCTTTCGGAGATAGCAGCAAATTCACTCTTATTCAGTCATATAATCACATTTCACTCATGTTTGTCTTTTTCCTACTGATTTATACACAGAATGAAAAGTTTTGACATGCAGACCTAAAAAAAAAAAAGTTTTTAAAAAAGTGCATATCTTCACTTCAGAAGCTCATACTAAGTTCCATATGGCCATACATGCACATTGGACCAATTGATTCCATATATGCATTGCACAGTGATCTGAAGCATTTTCAGGCAAGATACACGCACGGATTCAAGTTCTGAGCTTAAAACCTCAAAGACGCGTGTTTTCATGAAAGTGCGTATAGCCACAGTTTCAGAGCTCTAGCTCGCTTCCTTACGGAGATAGCAGCAAATTCACTCTTATTCAGTCATATAATCACATTTCACTCATGTTTGTCTTTTTTTCCTACTGATTTATACACAGAATGAAAAGTTTTGACATGCAGACCTAAAAAAAAGCAAGTTTTTAAAAAAGTGCATATCTTCACTTCAGAAGCTCATACTAAGTTCCATATGGCCATACATGCACATTGGACCAATTGATTCCATATATGCATTGCACAGTGATCTGAAGCTCATTCCAGGCAAGATACACGCACGGATTCAAGTTCTGAGCTTAAACCTCAAAGACGTGTTTTCATGAAAGTGCGTATAGCCACAGTTTCAGAGCTCTAGCTCGCTTCCTTACGGAGATAGCAGCAAATTCACTCTTATTCAGTCATATAATCACATTTCACTCATGTTTGTCTTTTTCCTACTGATTTATACACAGAATGAAAAGTTTTGACATGCAGACCTAAAAAAAAAGCAAGTTTTTAAAAAGTGCATATCTTCACTTCAGAAGCTCATACTAAGTTCCATATGGCCATACATGCACATTGGACCAATTGATTCCATATATGCATTGCACAGTGATCTGAAGCATTTTCCAGGCAAGATACACGCACGGATTCAAGTTCTGAGCTTAAAACCTCAAAGACGCGTTTTTTCATGAAAGTGCGTATAGCCACAGTTTCAGAGCTCTAGCTCGCTTCCTTACGGAGATAGCAGCAAATTCACTCTTATTCAGTCATATAATCACATTTCACTCATGTTTGTCTTTTTTTCCTACTGATTTATACACAGAATGAAAAGTTTTTGACATGCAGACCTAAAAAAAAAAGCAAGTTTTTAAAAAAGTGCATATCTTCACTTCAGAAGCTCATACTAAGTTCCATATGGCCATACATGCACATTGGACCAATTGATTCCATATATGCATTGCACAGTGATCTGAAGCATTTTCCAGGCAAGATACACGCACGGATTCAAGTTCTGAGCTTAAAACCTCAAAGACGCGTGTTTTTCATGAAAGTGCGTATAGCCACAGTTTCAGAGCTCTAGCTCGCTTCCTTACGGAGATAGCAGCAAATTCACTCTTATTCAGTCATATAATCACATTTCACTCATGTTTGTCTTTTTTTCCTACTGATTTATACACAGAATGAAAAGTTTTGACATGCAGACCTAAAAAAAAAAAGCAAGTTTTTAAAAAGTGCATATCTTCACTTCAGAAGCTCATACTAAGTTCCATATGGCCATACATGCACATTGGACCAATTGATTCCATATATGCATTGCACAGTGATCTGAAGCATTTTTCCAGGCAAGATACACGCACGGATTCAAGTTCTGAGCTTAAAACCTCAAAGACGCGTGTTTTTCATGAAAGTGCGTATAGCCACAGTTTCAGAGCTCTAGCTCGCTTCCTTACGGAGATAGCAGCAAATTCACTCTTATTCAGTCATATAATCACATTTCACTCATGTTTGTCTTTTTCCTACTGATTTATACACAGAATGAAAAGTTTTGACATGCAGACCTAAAAAAAAAAAGTTTTTAAAAAGTGCATATCTTCACTTCAGAAGCTCATACTAAGTTCCATATGGCCATACATGCACATTGGACCAATTGATTCCATATATGCATTGCACAGTGATCTGAAGCTCATTTCCAGGCAAGATACACGCACGGATTCAAGTTCTGAGCTTAAAACCTCAAAGACGCGTGTTTTTTCATGAAAGTGCGTATAGCCACAGTTTCAGAGCTCTAGCTCGCTTCCTTACGGAGATAGCAGCAAATTCACTCTTATTCAGTCATATAATCACATTTCACTCATGTTTGTCTTTTTTCCTACTGATTTATACACAGAATGAAAAGTTTTGACATGCAGACCTAAAAAAAAAAGCAAGTTTTTAAAAAGTGCATATCTTCACTTCAGAAGCTCATACTAAGTTCCATATGGCCATACATGCACATTGGACCAATTGATTCCATATATGCATTGCACAGTGATCTGAAGCTCTTTCCAGGCAAGATACACGCACGGATTCAAGTTCTGAGCTTAAAACCTCAAAGACGCGTGTTTTCATGAAAGTGCGTATAGCCACAGTTTCAGAGCTCTAGCTCGCTTCCTTCGGAGATAGCAGCAAATTCACTCTTATTCAGGCATATAATCACATTTCACTCATGTTTGTCTTTTTCCTACTGATTTATACACAGAATGAAAAGTTTTGACATGCAGACCTAAAAAAAAAAAAAAGTTTTTAAAAAGTGCATATCTTCACTTCAGAAGCTCATACTAAGTTCCATATGGCCATACATGCACATTGGACCAATTGATTCCATATATGCATTGCACAGTGATCTGAAGCATTTTCCAGGCAAGATACACGCACGGATTCAAGTTCTGAGCTTAAAACCTCAAAGACGGTTGTTTTCATGAAAGTGCGTATAGCCACAGTTTCAGAGCTCTAGCTCGCTTCCTTACGGAGATAGCAGCAAATTCACTCTTATTCAGTCATATAATCACATTTCACTCATGTTTGTCTTTTTCCTACTGATTTATACACAGAATGAAAAGTTTTGACATGCAGACCTAAAAAAAAAAGCAAGTTTTTAAAAAGTGCATATCTTCACTTCAGAAGCTCATACTAAGTTCCATATGGCCATACATGCACATTGGACCAATTGATTCCATATATGCATTGCACAGTGATCTGAAGCATTTTCCAGGCAAGATACACGCACGGATTCAAGTTCTGAGCTTAAAACCTCAAAGACGCGTGTTTTCATGAAAGTGCGTATAGCCACAGTTTCAGAGCTCTAGCTCGCTTCCTTACGGAGATAGCAGCAAATTCACTCTTATTCAGGCATATAATCACATTTCACTCATGTTTGTCTTTTTCCTACTGATTTATACACAGAATGAAAAGTTTTGACATGCAGACCTAAAAAAAAAAAAAGTTTTTAAAAAAGTGCATATCTTCACTTCAGAAGCTCATACTAAGTTCCATATGGCCATACATGCACATTGGACCAATTGATTCCATATATGCATTGCACTGTGATCTGAAGCTCATTCCAGGCAAGATACACGCACGGATTCAAGTTCTGAGCTTAAAACCTCAAAGACGCGTGTTTTTTCATGAAAGTGCGTATAGCCACAGTTTCAGAGCTCTAGCTCGCTTCCTTACGGAGATAGCAGCAAATTCACTCTTATTCAGTCATATAATCACATTTCACTCATGTTTGTCTTTTTTTTTCTACTGATTTATACACAGAATGAAAAGTTTTGACATGCAGACCTAAAAAAAAAGTTTTTTAAAAAGTGCATATCTTCACTTCAGAAGCTCATACTAAGTTCCATATGGCCATACATGCACATTGGACCAATTGATTCCATATATGCATTGCACAGTGATCTGAAGCATTTTCCAGGCAAGATACACGCACGGATTCAAGTTCTGAGCTTAAAACCTCAAAGACGCGTGTTTTTCATGAAAGTGCGTATAGCCACAGTTTCAGAGCTCTAGCTCGCTTCCTTACGGAGATAGCAGCAAATTCACTCTTATTCAGTCATATAATCACATTTCACTCATGTTTGTCTTTTTTTCCTACTGATTTATACACAGAATGAAAAGTTTTGACATGCAGACCTAAAAAAAAAGCAAGTTTTTAAAAAAAGTGCATATCTTCTTCAGAAAGCTCATACTAAGTTCCATATGGCCATACATGCACATTGGACCAATTGATTCCATATATGCATTGTACTGTGATCTGAAGCTCATTCCAGGCAAGATACACGCACGGATTCAAGTTCTGAGCTTAAAACCTCAAAGACGCGTGTTTTCATGAAAGTGCGTATAGCCACAGTTTCAGAGCTCTAGCTCGCTTCCTTACGGAGGAGATAGCAGCAAATTCACTCTTATTCAGTCATATAATCACATTTCACTCATGTTTGTCTTTTTTTTCCTACTGATTTATACACAGAATGAAAAGTTTTGACATGCAGACCTAAAAAAAAAGCAAGTTTTTAAAAAGTGCATATCTTCACTTCAGAAGCTCATACTAAGTTCCATATGGCCATACATGCACATTGGACCAATTGATTCCATATATGCATTGCACAGTGATCTGAAGCTCATTCCAGGCAAGATACACGCACGGATTCAAGTTCTGAGCTTAAAACCTCAAAGACGCGTGTTTTCATGAAAGTGCGTATAGCCACAGTTTCAGAGCTCTAGCTCGCTTCCTTACGGAGATAGCAGCAAATTCACTCTTATTCAGTCATATAATCACATTTCACTCATGTTTGTCTTTTTCCTACTGATTTATACACAGAATGAAAAGTTTTGACATGCAGACCTAAAAAAAAAAAAAAAAAAAAAAAAGTGCATATCTTCACTTCAGAAGCTCATACTAAGTTCCATATGGCCATACATGCACATTGGACCAATTGATTCCATATATGCATTGCACAGTGATCTGAAGCATTTTCCAGGCAAGATACACGCACGGATTCAAGTTCTGAGCTTAAAACCTCAAAGACGTGTTTTTCATGAAAAAGTGCGTATAGCCACAGTTTCAGAGCTCTAGCTCGCTTCCTTTACGGAGATAGCAGCAAATTCACTCTTATTCAGTCATATAATCACATTTCACTCATGTTTGTCTTTTTTCCTACTGATTTATACACAGAATGAAAAGTTTTGACATGCAGACCTAAAAAAAAAGCAAGTTTTTAAAAAAGTGCATATCTTCACTTCAGAAGCTCATACTAAGTTCCATATGGCCATACATGCACATTGGACCAATTGATTCCATATATGCATTGCACAGTGATCTGAAGCATTTTTCCAGGCAAGATACACGCACGGATTCAAGTTCTGAGCTTAAAACCTCAAAGACGCGTGTTTTCATGAAAGTGCGTATAGCCACAGTTTCAGAGCTCTAGCTCGCTTCCTTTCGGAGATAGCAGCAAATTCACTCTTATTCAGGCATATAATCACATTTCACTCATGTTTGTCTTTTTTTCCTACTGATTTATACACAGAATGAAAAGTTTTGACATGCAGACCTAAAAAAAAAAAAAGTTTTTAAAAAAGTGCATATCTTCACTTCAGAAGCTCATACTAAGTTCCATATGGCCATACATGCACATTGGACCAATTGATTCCATATATGCATTGCACAGTGATCTGAAAGCATTTTCCAGGCAAGATACACGCACGGATTCAAGTTCTGAGCTTAAAACCTCAAAGACGCGTGTTTTTTCATGAAAGTGCGTATAGCCACAGTTTCAGAGCTCTAGCTCGCTTCCTTACGGAGATAGCAGCAAATTCACTCTTATTCAGTCATATAATCACATTTCACTCATGTTTGTCTTTTTCCTACTGATTTATACACAGAATGAAAAGTTTTGACATGCAGACCTAAAAAAAAAAAGCAAGTTTTTAAAAGTGCATATCTTCACTTCAGAAGCTCATACTAAGTTCCATATGGCCATACATGCACATTGGACCAATTGATTCCATATATGCATTGCACAGTGATCTGAAGCATTTTCCAGGCAAGATACACGCACGGATTCAAGTTCTGAGCTTAAAACCTCAAAGACGCGTGTTTTCATGAAAGTGCGTATAGCCACAGTTTCAGAGCTCTAGCTCGCTTCCTTTCGGAGATAGCAGCAAATTCACTCTTATTCAGTCATATAATCACATTTCACTCATGTTTGTCTTTTTTTTCTACTGATTTATACACAGAATGAAAAGTTTTGACATGCAGACCTAAAAAAAAGCAAGTTTTTAAAAAAGTGCATATCTTCACTTCAGAAGCTCATACTAAGTTCCATATGGCCATACATGCACATTGGACCAATTGATTCCATATATGCATTGCACTGTGATCTGAAGCTCATTCCAGGCAAGATACACGCACGGATTCAAGTTCTGAGCTTAAAACCTCAAAGACGCGTGTTTTCATGAAAGTGCGTATAGCCACAGTTTCAGAGCTCTAGCTCGCTTCCTTACGGAGATAGCAGCAAATTCACTCTTATTCAGTCATATAATCACATTTCACTCATGTTTGTCTTTTTCCTACTGATTTATACACAGAATGAAAAGTTTTGACATGCAGACCTAAAAAAAAAAAGCAAGTTTTTAAAAAGTGCATATCTTCACTTCAGAAGCTCATACTAAGTTCCATATGGCCATACATGCACATTGGACCAATTGATTCCATATATGCATTGCACAGTGATCTGAAGCATTTTCCAGGCAAGATACACGCACGGATTCAAGTTCTGAGCTTAAAACCTCAAAGACGCGTGTTTTTCATGAAAGTGCGTATAGCCACAGTTTCAGAGCTCTAGCTCGCTTCCTTACGGAGATAGCAGCAAATTCACTCTTATTCAGTCATATAATCACATTTCACTCATGTTTGTCTTTTTCCTACTGATTTATACACAGAATGAAAAGTTTTGACATGCAGACCTAAAAAAAAAAAAAAGTTTTTAAAAAGTGCATATCTTCACTTCAGAAGCTCATACTAAGTTCCATATGGCCATACATGCACATTGGACCAATTGATTCCATATATGCATTGCACAGTGATCTGAAGCATTTTCCAGGCAAGATACACGCACGGATTCAAGTTCTGAGCTTAAAACCTCAAAGACGCGTGTTTTTTCATGAAAGTGCGTATAGCCACAGTTTCAGAGCTCTAGCTCGCTTCCTTTCGGAGATAGCAGCAAATTCACTCTTATTCAGGCATATAATCACATTTCACTCATGTTTGTCTTTTTTTTTCTACTGATTTATACACAGAATGAAAAGTTTTTGACATGCAGACCTAAAAAAAAGCAAGTTTTTTAAAAAAGTGCATATCTTCACTTCAGAAGCTCATACTAAGTTCCATATGGCCATACATGCACATTGGACCAATTGATTCCATATATGCATTGCACAGTGATCTGAAGCATTTTCCAGGCAAGATACACGCACGGATTCAAGTTCTGAGCTTAAAACCTCAAAGACGCGTGTTTTTCATGAAAGTGCGTATAGCCACAGTTTCAGAGCTCTAGCTCGCTTCCTTACGGAGATAGCAGCAAATTCACTCTTATTCAGTCATATAATCACATTTCACTCATGTTTGTCTTTTTTTTTTTTTTTTATACACAGAATGAAAAGTTTTGACATGCAGACCTAAAAAAAAGCAAGTTTTTAAAAAAGTGCATATCTTCACTTCAGAAGCTCATACTAAGTTCCATATGGCCATACATGCACATTGGACCAATTGATTCCATATATGCATTGCACAGTGATCTGAAGCATTTTCCAGGCAAGATACACGCACGGATTCAAGTTCTGAGCTTAAAACCTCAAAGACGCGTGTTTTCATGAAAGTGCGTATAGCCACAGTTTCAGAGCTCTAGCTCGCTTCCTTACGGAGATAGCAGCAAATTCACTCTTATTCAGTCATATAATCACATTTCACTCATGTTTGTCTTTTTCCTACTGATTTATACACAGAATGAAAAGTTTTGACATGCAGACCTAAAAAAAAAAGTTTTTAAAAAAGTGCATATCTTCACTTCAGAAGCTCATACTAAGTTCCATATGGCCATACATGCACATTGGACCAATTGATTCCATATATGCATTGCACAGTGATCTGAAGCATTTTCCAGGCAAGATACACGCACGGATTCAAGTTCTGAGCTTAAAACCTCAAAGACGCGTGTTTTTCATGAAAGTGCGATAGCCACAGTTTCAGAGCTCTAGCTCGCTTCCTTACGGAGATAGCAGCAAATTCACTCTTATTCAGTCATATAATCACATTTCACTCATGTTTGTCTTTTTTTCTACTGATTTATACACAGAATGAAAAGTTTTGACATGCAGACCTAAAAAAAAAAAGCAGTTTTTAAAAAGCATATCTTCACTTCAGAAGCTCATACTAAGTTCCATATGGCCATACATGCACATTGGACCAATTGATTCCATATATGCATTGCACAGTGATCTGAAGCATTTTCCAGGCAAGATACACGCACGGATTCAAGTTCTGAGCTTAAAACCTCAAAGACGCGTGTTTTCATGAAAGTGCGTATAGCCACAGTTTCAGAGCTCTAGCTCGCTTCCTTACGGAGATAGCAGCAAATTCACTCTTATTCAGTCATATAATCACATTTCACTCATGTTTGTCTTTTTTCCTACTGATTTATACACAGAATGAAAAGTTTTGACATGCAGACCTAAAAAAAAAAGCAAGTTTTTAAAAAGTGCATATCTTCACTTCAGAAGCTCATACTAAGTTCCATATGGCCATACATGCACATTGGACCAATTGATTCCATATATGCATTGCACAGTGATCTGAAGCATTTTCCAGGCAAGATACACGCACGGATTCAAGTTCTGAGCTTAAAACCTCAAAGACGCGTGTTTTTCATGAAAGTGCGTATAGCCACAGTTTCAGAGCTCTAGCTCGCTTCCTTACGGAGATAGCAGCAAATTCACTCTTATTCAGTCATATAATCACATTTCACTCATGTTTGTCTTTTTTTTCTACTGATTTATACACAGAATGAAAAGTTTTGACATGCAGACCTAAAAAAAAAAAGCAAGTTTTTAAAAAAGTGCATATCTTCACTTCAGAAGCTCATACTAAGTTCCATATGGCCATACATGCACATTGGACCAATTGATTCCATATATGCATTGCACTGTGATCTGAAGCTCATTTTCCAGGCAAGATACACGCACGGATTCAAGTTCTGAGCTTAAAACCTCAAAGACGCGTGTTTTTTCATGAAAAGTGCGTATAGCCACAGTTTCAGAGCTCTAGCTCGCTTCCTTCCTTACGGAGATAGCAGCAAATTCACTCTTATTCAGGCATATAATCACATTTCACTCATGTTTGTCTTTTTTCCTACTGATTTATACACAGAATGAAAAGTTTTGACATGCAGACCTAAAAAAAAAAAGCAAGTTTTTAAAAAGTGCATATCTTCACTTCAGAAGCTCATACTAAGTTCCATATGGCCATACATGCACATTGACCAATTGATTCCATATATGCATTGCACAGTGATCTGAAGCATTTTCCAGGCAAGATACACGCACGGATTCAAGTTCTGAGCTTAAAACCTCAAAGACGCGTGTTTTTTCAAAAGTGCGTATAGCCACAGTTTCAGAGCTCTAGCTCGCTTCCTTACGGAGATAGCAGCAAATTCACTCTTATTCAGTCATATAATCACATTTCACTCATGTTTGTCTTTTTTTTCTCCTGATTTATACACAGAATGAAAAGTTTTGACATGCAGACCTAAAAAAAAAAAAGTTTTTTTAAAAAGTGCATATCTTCACTTCAGAAGCTCATACTAAGTTCCATATGGCCATACATGCACATTGGACCAATTGATTCCATATATGCATTGCACAGTGATCTGAAGCATTTTCCAGGCAAGATACACGCACGGATTCAAGTTCTGAGCTTAAAACCTCAAAGACGCGTGTTTTCATGAAAGTGCGTATAGCCACAGTTTCAGAGCTCTAGCTCGCTTCCTTCGGGATAGCAGCAAATTCACTCTTATTCAGGCATATAATCACATTTCACTCATGTTTGTCTTTTTCCTACTGATTTATACACAGAATGAAAAGTTTTGACATGCAGACCTAAAAAAAAAAAAAAAAAAAAAAAAGTGCATATCTTCACTTCAGAAGCTCATACTAAGTTCCATATGGCCATACATGCACATTGGACCAATTGATTCCATATATGCATTGCACAGTGATCTGAAGCATTTTCCAGGCAAGATACACGCACGGATTCAAGTTCTGAGCTTAAAACCTCAAAGACGCGTTTTTCATGAAAGTGCGTATAGCCACAGTTTCAGAGCTCTAGCTCGCGCTTCCTTACGGAGATAGCAGCAAATTCACTCTTATTCAGTCATATAATCACATTTCACTCATGTTTCTTTTTTTTTCCTACTGATTTATACACAGAATGAAAAGTTTTGACATGCAGACCTAAAAAAAAGCAAGTTTTTAAAAAAGTGCATATCTTCACTTCAGAAGCTCATACTAAGTTCCATATGGCCATACATGCACATTGGACCAATTGATTCCATATATGCATTGCACAGTGATCTGAAGCATTTTCCAGGCAAGATACACGCACGGATTCAAGTTCTGAGCTTAAAACCTCAAAGACGCGTGTTTTCATGAAAGTGCGTATAGCCACAGTTTCAGAGCTCTAGCTCGCTTCCTTACGGAGATAGCAGCAAATTCACTCTTATTCAGTCATATAATCACATTTCACTCATGTTTGTCTTTTTCCTACTGATTTATACACAGAATGAAAAGTTTTCACATGCAGACCTAAAAAAAAAGCTAGTTTGTAAAAAAGTGCATATCTTCACTTCAGAAGCTCATACTAAGTTCCATATGGCCATACATGCACATTGGACCAATTGATTCCATATATGCATTGTACTGTGATCTGAAGCTCATTCCAGGCAAGATACACGCACGGATTCAAGTTCTGAGCTTAAAACCTCAAAGACGCGTGTTTTCATGAAAGTGCGTATAGCCACAGTTTCAGAGCTCTAGCTCGCTTCCTTACGGAGATAGCAGCAAATTCACTCTTATTCAGTCATATAATCACATTTCACTCATGTTTGTCTTTTTCCTACTGATTTATACACAGAATGAAAAGTTTTGACATGCAGACCTAAAAAAAAGCAAGTTTTTAAAAAGTGCATATCTTCACTTCAGAAGCTCATACTAAGTTCCATATGGCCATACATGCACATTGGACCAATTGATTCCATATATGCATTGCACAGTGATCTGAAGCATTTTTCCAGGCAAGATACACGCACGGATTCAAGTTCTGAGCTTAAAACCTCAAAGACGCGTGTTTTCATGAAAGTGCGTATAGCCACAGTTTCAGAGCTCTAGCTCGCTTCCTTACGGAGATAGCAGCAAATTCACTCTTATTCAGTCATATAATCACATTTCACTCATGTTTGTCTTTTTCCTACTGATTTATACACAGAATGAAAAGTTTTGACATGCAGACCTAAAAAAAAAAAGCAAGTTTTTAAAAAAGTGCATATCTTCACTTCAGAAGCTCATACTAAGTTCCATATGGCCATACATGCACATTGGACCAATTGATTCCATATATGCATTGCACAGTGATCTGAAGCTCATTTCCAGGCAAGATACACGCACGGATTCAAGTTCTGAGCTTAAAACCTCAAAGACGCGTGTTTTTCATGAAAGTGCGTATAGCCACAGTTTCAGAGCTCTAGCTCGCTTCCTTACGGAGATAGCAGCAAATTCACTCTTATTCAGTCATATAATCACATTTCACTCATGTTTGTCTTTTTTTTTCCTACTGATTTATACACAGAATGAAAAGTTTTGACATGCAGACCTAAAAAAAAAAAAAAGTTTTTAAAAAGTGCATATCTTCACTTCAGAAGCTCATACTAAGTTCCATATGGCCATACATGCACATTGGACCAATTGATTCCATATATGCATTGCACAGTGATCTGAAGCATTTTCCAGGCAAGATACGCACGGGATTCAAGTTCTGAGCTTAAAACCTCAAAGACGCGTGTTTTTCATGAAAAGTGCGTATAGCCACAGTTTCAGAGCTCTAGCTCGCTTCCTTTCGGAGATAGCAGCAAATTCACTCTTATTCAGTCATATAATCACATTTCACTCATGTTTGTCTTTTTTTCCTACTGATTTATACACAGAATGAAAAAAGTTTTGACATGCAGACCTAAAAAAAAAAAGCAAGTTTTTAAAAAAAGTGCATATCTTCACTTCAGAAGCTCATACTAAGTTCCATATGGCCATACATGCACATTGGACCAATTGATTCCATATATGCATTGCACAGTGATCTGAAGCATTTTTCAGGCAAGATACACGCACGGATTCAAGTTCTGAGCTTAAAACCTCAAAGACGCGTGTTTTTCATGAAAGTGCGTATAGCCACAGTTTCAGAGCTCTAGCTCGCTTCCTTTACGGAGATAGCAGCAAATTCACTCTTATTCAGTCATATAATCACATTTCACTCATGTTTGTCTTTTTTTTTTCTACTGATTTATACACAGAATGAAAAGTTTTGACATGCAGACCTAAAAAAAAAAGCAAAGTTTTTAAAAAGTGCATATCTTCACTTCAGAAGCTCATACTAAGTTCCATATGGCCATACATGCACATTGGACCAATTGATTCCATATATGCATTGCACAGTGATCTGAAGCATTTTCCAGGCAAGATACACGCACGGATTCAAGTTCTGAGCTTAAAACCTCAAAGACGCGTGTTTTTCATGAAAGTGCGTATAGCCACAGTTTCAGAGCTCTAGCTCGCTTCCTTACGGAGATAGCAGCAAATTCACTCTTATTCAGTCATATAATCACATTTCACTCATGTTTGTCTTTTTTCCTACTGATTTATACACAGAATGAAAAGTTTTGACATGCAGACCTAAAAAAAAAAGCAGTTTTTAAAAAAGTGCATATCTTCACTTCAGAAGCTCATACTAAGTTCCATATGGCCATACATGCACATTGGACCAATTGATTCCATATATGCATTGCACAGTGATCTGAAGCATTTTCCAGGCAAGATACACGCACGGATTCAAGTTCTGAGCTTAAAACCTCAAAGACGCGTGTTTTTCATGAAAGTGCGTATAGCCACAGTTTCAGAGCTCTAGCTCGCTTCCTTACGGAGATAGCAGCAAATTCACTCTTATTCAGTCATATAATCACATTTCACTCATGTTTGTCTTTTTTTTTCTACTGATTTATACACAGAATGAAAAGTTTTTGACATGCAGACCTAAAAAAAAGCAAGTTTTTAAAAAAGCATATCTTCACTTCAGAAGCTCATACTAAGTTCCATATGGCCATACATGCACATTGGACCAATTGATTCCATATATGCATTGCACAGTGATCTGAAGCTTTTTCAGGCAAGATACACGCACGGATTCAAGTTCTGAGCTTAAAACCTCAAAGACGCGTGTTTTTTTCAAAGTGCGTATAGCCACAGTTTCAGAGCTCTAGCTCGCTTCCTTTCGGAGATAGCAGCAAATTCACTCTTATTCAGGCATATAATCACATTTCACTCATGTTTGTCTTTTTTCCTACTGATTTATACACAGAATGAAAAGTTTTGACATGCAGACCTAAAAAAAAAGCAAGTTTTTAAAAAGTGCATATCTTCACTTCAGAAGCTCATACTAAGTTCCATATGGCCATACATGCACATTGGACCAATTGATTCCATATATGCATTGCACAGTGATCTGAAGCATTTTCCAGGCAAGATATACACGCACGGATTCAAGTTCTGAGCTTAAAACCTCAAAGACGCGTGTTTTCATGAAAGTGCGTATAGCCACAGTTTCAGAGCTCTAGCTCGCTTCCTTCGGAGATATAGCAGCAAATTCACTCTTATTCAGTCATATAATCACATTTCACTCATGTTTGTCTTTTTCCTACTGATTTATACACAGAATGAAAAGTTTTGACATGCAGACCTAAAAAAAAAAAAAAAGCAGTTTTTAAAAAGTGCATATCTTCACTTCAGAAGCTCATACTAAGTTCCATATGGCCATACATGCACATTGGACCAATTGATTCCATATATGCATTGCACAGTGATCTGAAGCATTTTCCAGGCAAGATACCCGGCACGGATTCAAGTTCTGAGCTTAAAACCTCAAAGACGCGTGTTTTCATGAAAGTGCGTATAGCCACAGTTTCAGAGCTCTAGCTCGCTTCCTTACGGAGATAGCAGCAAATTCACTCTTATTCAGGCATATAATCACATTTCACTCATGTTTGTCTTTTTTTTTCCTACTGATTTATACACAGAATGAAAAGTTTTGACATGCAGACCTAAAAAAAAAAAAAGTTTTTAAAAAAGTGCATATCTTCACTTCAGAAGCTCATACTAAGTTCCATATGGCCATACATGCACATTGGACCAATTGATTCCATATATGCATTGCACAGTGATCTGAAGCTCATTTCCAGGCAAGATACACGCACGGATTCAAGTTCTGAGCTTAAAACCTCAAAGACGCGTGTTTTCATGAAAGTGCGTATAGCCACAGTTTCAGAGCTCTAGCTCGCTTCCTTACGGAGATAGCAGCAAATTCACTCTTATTCAGTCATATAATCACATTTCACTCATGTTTTTGTCTTTTTTTCCCTACTGATTTATACACAGAATGAAAAGTTTTGACATGCAGACCTAAAAAAAAAAAAGCAAGTTTTTAAAAAAGTGCATATCTTCACTTCAGAAGCTCATACTAAGTTCCATATGGCCATACATGCACATTGGACCAATTGATTCCATATATGCATTGCACAGTGATCTGAAGCATTTTCCAGGCAAGATACACGCACGGATTCAAGTTCTGAGCTTAAAACCTCAAAGACGCGTGTTTTTTCATGAAAGTGCGATAGCCACAGTTTCAGAGCTCTAGCTCTCTTTCCTTACGGAGATAGCAGCAAATTCACTCTTATTCAGTCATATAATCACATTTCACTCATGTTTGTCTTTTTTTCCTACTGATTTATACACAGAATGAAAAGTTTTGACATGCAGACCTAAAAAAAAAAAAGCAAGTTTTTAAAAAGTGCATATCTTCACTTCAGAAGCTCATACTAAGTTCCATATGGCCATACATGCACATTGGACCAATTGATTCCATATATGCATTGCACAGTGATCTGAAGCATTTTCCAGGCAAGATACACGCACGGATTCAAGTTCTGAGCTTAAAACCTCAAAGACGCGTGTTTTCATGAAAGTGCGTATAGCCACAGTTTTTCAGAGCTCTAGCTCGCTTCCTTACGGAGATAGCAGCAAATTCACTCTTATTCAGTCATATAATCACATTTCACTCATGTTTGTCTTTTTTCCTACTGATTTATACACAGAATGAAAAGTTTTGACATGCAGACCTAAAAAAAAAGCAAGTTTTTAAAAAGTGCATATCTTCACTTCAGAAGCTCATACTAAGTTCCATATGGCCATACATGCACATTGGACCAATTGATTCCATATATGCATTGCACAGTGATCTGAAGCTCATTCCAGGCAAGATACACGCACGGATTCAAGTTCTGAGCTTAAAACCTCAAAGACGCGTGTTTTCATGAAAGTGCGTATAGCCACAGTTTCAGAGCTCTAGCTCGCTTCCTTACGGAGATAGCAGCAAATTCACTCTTATTCAGTCATATAATCACATTTCACTCATGTTTGTCTTTTTCCTACTGATTTATACACAGAATGAAAAAAGTTTTGACATGCAGACCTAAAAAAAAAAAAAAAAAGTGCATATCTTCACTTCAGAAGCTCATACTAAGTTCCATATGGCCATACATGCACATTGGACCAATTGATTCCATATATGCATTGCACAGTGATCTGAAGCATTTTCCAGGCAAGATACACGCACGGATTCAAGTTCTGAGCTTAAAACCTCAAAGACGCGTGTTTTCATGAAAAGTGCGTATAGCCACAGTTTCAGAGCTCTAGCTCGCTTCCTTCGGAGATAGCAGCAAATTCACTCTTATTCAGGCATATAATCACATTTCACTCATGTTTGTCTTTTTTTCCTACTGATTTATACACAGAATGAAAAGTTTTG
This sequence comes from Gymnothorax javanicus, assembly GCA_029692085.1. Lineage (NCBI taxonomy): Eukaryota > Metazoa > Chordata > Actinopteri > Anguilliformes > Muraenidae > Gymnothorax > Gymnothorax javanicus. The sequence goes on along the minus strand of CM056206.1, from coordinate 4,616,743 downwards.
ACATGCAGACCTAAAAAAAAAGCAAGTTTTTAAAAAAGTGCATATCTTCACTTCAGAAGCTCATACTAAGTTCCATATGGCCATACATGCACATTGGAACCAATTGATTCCATATATGCATTGCACAGTGATCTGAAGCATTTTCCAGGCAAGATACACGCACGGATTCAAGTTCTGAGCTTAAAACCTCAAAGACGCGTGTTTTTTCATGAAAGTGCGTATAGCCACAGTTTCAGAGCTCTAGCTCGCTTCCTTGGAGATAGCAGCAAATTCACTCTTATTCAGGCATATAATCACATTTCACTCATGTTTGTCTTTTTTTTCCTACTGATTTATACACAGAATGAAAAGTTTTGACATGCAGACCTAAAAAAAAAGCAAGTTTTTAAAAAGTGCATATCTTCACTTCAGAAGCTCATACTAAGTTCCATATGGCCATACATGCACATTGGACCAATTGATTCCATATATGCATTGCACAGTGATCTGAAGCATTTTCCAGGCAAGATACACGCACGGATTCAAGTTCTGAGCTTAAAACCTCAAAGACGCTTTTTCATGAAAGTGCGTATAGCCACAGTTTCAGAGCTCTAGCTCGCTTCCTTACGGAGATAGCAGCAAATTCACTCTTATTCAGTCATATAATCACATTTCACTCATGTTTGTCTTTTTCCTACTGATTTATACACAGAATGAAAAGTTTTCACATGCAGACCTAAAAAAAAAGCTAGTTTGTAAAAAAGTGCATATCTTCACTTCAGAAGCTCATACTAAGTTCCATATGGCCATACATGCACATTGGACCAATTGATTCCATATATGCATTGCACAGTGATCTGAAGCTCATTCCAGGCAAGATACACGCACGGATTCAAGTTCTGAGCTTAAAACCTCAAAGACGCGTGTTTTCATGAAAGTGCGTATAGCCACAGTTTCAGAGCTCTAGCTCGCTTCCTTACGGAGATAGCAGCAAATTCACTCTTATTCAGTCATATAATCACATTTCACTCATGTTTGTCTTTTTTTTTTCCTACTGATTTATACACAGAATGAAAAAAGTTTTGACATGCAGACCTAAAAAAAAAAGCAAGTTTTTAAAAAGTGCATATCTTCACTTCAGAAGCTCATACTAAGTTCCATATGGCCATACATGCACATTGGACCAATTGATTCCATATATGCATTGTACTGTGATCTGAAGCTCATTCCAGGCAAGATACACGCACGGATTCAAGTTCTGAGCTTAAAACCTCAAAGACGCGTGTTTTCATGAAAGTGCGTATAGCCACAGTTTCAGAGCTCTAGCTCGCTTCCTTACGGAGATAGCAGCAAATTCACTCTTATTCAGTCATATAATCACATTTCACTCATGTTTGTCTTTTTTTTTTTTTTTTATACACAGAATGAAAAGTTTTGACATGCAGACCTAAAAAAAAAAAAGCAAGTTTTTAAAAAAGTGCATATCTTCACTTCAGAAGCTCATACTAAGTTCCATATGGCCATACATGCACATTGGACCAATTGATTCCATATATGCATTGCACAGTGATCTGAAGCATTTTCCAGGCAAGATACACGCACGGATTCAAGTTCTGAGCTTAAAACCTCAAAGACGCGTGTTTTTCATGAAAGTGCGTATAGCCACAGTTTCAGAGCTCTAGGTTCGCTTCCTTTCGGAGATAGCAGCAAATTCACTCTTATTCAGGCATATAATCACATTTCACTCATGTTTGTCTTTTTTCCTACTGATTTATACACAGAATGAAAAGTTTTGACATGCAGACCTAAAAAAAAAGCAAGTTTTTAAAAAGTGCATATCTTCACTTCAGAAGCTCATACTAAGTTCCATATGGCCATACATGCACATTGGACCAATTGATTCCATATATGCATTGCACAGTGATCTGAAGCATTTTCCAGGCAAGATACACGCACGGATTCAAGTTCTGAGCTTAAAACCTCAAAGACGCGTGTTTTTTCATGAAAGTGCGTATAGCCACAGTTTCAGAGCTCTAGCTCGCTTCCTTACGGGAGATAGCAGCAAATTCACTCTTATTCAGTCATATAATCACATTTCACTCATGTTTGTCTTTTTTTTCTACTGATTTATACACAGAATGAAAAGTTTTGACATGCAGACCTAAAAAAAAAAAGCAAGTTTTTAAAAAAGTGCATATCTTCACTTCAGAAGCTCATACTAAGTTCCATATGGCCATACATGCACATTGGACCAATTGATTCCATATATGCATTGCACAGTGATCTGAAGCATTTTCCAGGCAAGATACACGCACGGATTCAAGTTCTGAGCTTAAAACCTCAAAGACGCGTGTTTTTCATGAAAGTGCGTATAGCCACAGTTTCAGAGCTCTAGCTCGCTTCCTTACGGAGATAGCAGCAAATTCACTCTTATTCAGTCATATAATCACATTTCACTCATGTTTGTCTTTTTTCCTACTGATTTATACACAGAATGAAAAAAGTTTTGACATGCAGACCTAAAAAAAAAAAGCAAGTTTTTAAAAAAGTGCATATCTTCACTTCAGAAGCTCATACTAAGTTCCATATGGCCATACATGCACATTGGACCAATTGATTCCATATATGCATTGCACAGTGATCTGAAGCATTTTCCAGGCAAGATACACGCACGGATTCAAGTTCTGAGCTTAAAACCTCAAAGACGCGTGTTTTTCATGAAAGTGCGTATAGCCACAGTTTCAGAGCTCTAGCTCGCTTCCTTCGGAGGAGATAGCAAATTCACTCTTATTCAGTCATATAATCACATTTCACTCATGTTTGTCTTTTTCCTACTGATTTATACACAGAATGAAAAGTTTTGACATGCAGACCTAAAAAAAAGCAAGTTTTTAAAAAAGTGCATATCTTCACTTCAGAAGCTCATACTAAGTTCCATATGGCCATACATGCACATTGGACCAATTGATTCCATATATGCATTGCACAGTGATCTGAAGCATTTTCCAGGCAAGATACACGCACGGATTCAAGTTCTGAGCTTAAAACCTCAAAGACGCGTGTTTTCATGAAAGTGCGTATAGCCACAGTTTCAGAGCTCTAGCTCGCTTCCTTACGGAGATAGCAGCAAATTCACTCTTATTCAGTCATATAATCACATTTCACTCATGTTTGTCTTTTTCCTACTGATTTATACACAGAATGAAAAGTTTTGACATGCAGACCTAAAAAAAAGCAAGTTTTTAAAAAAAAAGTGCATATCTTCACTTCAGAAGCTCATACTAAGTTCCATATGGCCATACATGCACATTGGACCAATTGATTCCATATATGCATTGCACAGTGATCTGAAGCATTTTCCAGGCAAGATACACGCACGGATTCAAGTTCTGAGCTTAAAACCTCAAAGACGCGTGTTTTTCATGAAAGTGCGTATAGCCACAGTTTCAGAGCTCTAGCTCGCTTCCTTACGGAGATAGCAGCAAATTCACTCTTATTCAGTCATATAATCACATTTCACACTCATGTTTGTCTTTTTTCCTACTGATTTATACACAGAATGAAAAGTTTTGACATGCAGACCTAAAAAAAAAAGCAAGTTTTTAAAAAAGTGCATATCTTCACTTCAGAAGCTCATACTAAGTTCCATATGGCCATACATGCACATTGGACCAATTGATTCCATATATGCATTGCACAGTGATCTGAAGCATTTTCCAGGCAAGATACACGCACGGATTCAAGTTCTGAGCTTAAAACCTCAAAGACGCGTGTTTTTCATGAAAGTGCGTATAGCCACAGTTTCAGAGCTCTAGCTCGCTTCCTTACGGAGATAGCAGCAAATTCACTCTTATTCAGTCATATAATCACATTTCACTCATGTTTGTCTTTTTTCTACTGATTTATACACAGAATGAAAAGTTTTGACATGCAGACCTAAAAAAAAAAAAGTTTTTAAAAAAGTGCATATCTTCACTTCAGAAGCTCATACTAAGTTCCATATGGCCATACATGCACATTGGACCAATTGATTCCATATATGCATTGCACAGTGATCTGAAGCATTTTCCAGGCAAGATACACGCACGGATTCAAGTTCTGAGCTTAAAACCTCAAAGACGCGTGTTTTCATGAAAGTGCGTATAGCCACAGTTTCAGAGCTCTAGCTCGCTTCCTTACGGAGATAGCAGCAAATTCACTCTTATTCAGGCATATAATCACATTTCACTCATGTTTGTCTTTTTCCTACTGATTTATACACAGAATGAAAAGTTTTGACATGCAGACCTAAAAAAAAAAGCAAGTTTTTAAAAAAGTGCATATCTTCACTTCAGAAGCTCATACTAAGTTCCATATGGCCATACATGCACATTGGACCAATTGATTCCATATATGCATTGCACAGTGATCTGAAGCATTTTCCAGGCAAGATACACGCACGGATTCAAGTTCTGAGCTTAAAACCTCAAAGACGCGTGTTTTTCATGAAAGTGCGTATAGCCACAGTTTCAGAGCTCTAGCTCGCTTCCTTACGGAGATAGCAGCAAATTCACTCTTATTCAGTCATATAATCACATTTCACTCATGTTTGTCTTTTTCCTCCTGATTTATACACAGAATGAAAAGTTTTGACATGCAGACCTAAAAAAAAAAAAGCAAGTTTTTAAAAAAGTGCATATCTTCACTTCAGAAGCTCATACTAAGTTCCATATGGCCATACATGCACATTGGACCAATTGATTCCATATATGCATTGCACAGTGATCTGAAGCATTTTTCCAGGCAAGATACACGCACGGATTCAAGTTCTGAGCTTAAAACCTCAAAGACGCGTGTTTTTCATGAAAGTGCGTATAGCCACAGTTTCAGAGCTCTAGCTCGCTTCCTTACGGAGATAGCAGCAAATTCACTCTTATTCAGTCATATAATCACATTTCACTCATGTTTGTCTTTTTTTCCTACTGATTTATACACAGAATGAAAAGTTTTGACATGCAGACCTAAAAAAAAAGCAAGTTTTTAAAAAAGTGCATATCTTCACTTCAGAAGCTCATACTAAGTTCCATATGGCCATACATGCACATTGGACCAATTGATTCCATATATGCATTGCACAGTGATCTGAAGCATTTTCCAGGCAAGATACACGCACGGATTCAAGTTCTGAGCTTAAAACCTCAAAGACGCGTGTTTTTTCATGAAAGTGCGTATAGCCACAGTTTCAGAGCTCTAGCTCGCTTCCTTACGGAGATAGCAGCAAATTCACTCTTATTCAGTCATATAATCACATTTTTCACTCATGTTTGTCTTTTTTCCCTACTGATTTATACACAGAATGAAAAGTTTTGACATGCAGACCTAAAAAAAAAAAGCAAGTTTTTAAAAAAGTGCATATCTTCACTTCAGAAGCTCATACTAAGTTCCATATGGCCATACATGCACATTGGACCAATTGATTCCATATATGCATTGCACAGTGATCTGAAGCATTTTCCAGGCAAGATACACGCACACGATTCAAGTTCTGAGCTTAAAACCTCAAAGACGCGTGTTTTCATGAAAGTGCGTATAGCCACAGTTTCAGAGCTCTAGCTCGCTTCCTTACGGAGATAGCAGCAAATTCACTCTTATTCAGTCATATAATCACATTTCACTCATGTTTGTCTTTTTCCTACTGATTTATACACAGAATGAAAAGTTTTGACATGCAGACCTAAAAAAAAAAAGTTTTTTAAAAAGTGCATATCTTCACTTCAGAAGCTCATACTAAGTTCCATATGGCCATACATGCACATTGGACCAATTGATTCCATATATGCATTGCACTGTGATCTGAAGCTCATTCCAGGCAAGATACACGCACGGATTCAAGTTCTGAGCTTAAAACCTCAAAGACGCGTGTTTTCATGAAAGTGCGTATAGCCACAGTTTCAGAGCTCTAGCTCGCTTCCTTACGGAGATAGCAGCAAATTCACTCTTATTCAGTCATATAATCACATTTCACTCATGTTTGTCTTTTTCCTACTGATTTATACACAGAATGAAAAGTTTTGACATGCAGACCTAAAAAAAAAGCAAGTTTTTAAAAAAGTGCATATCTTCACTTCAGAAGCTCATACTAAGTTCCATATGGCCATACATGCACATTGGACCAATTGATTCCATATATGCATTGCACAGTGATCTGAAGCATTTTCCAGGCAAGATACACGCACGGATTCAAGTTCTGAGCTTAAAACCTCAAAGACGCGTGTTTTTCATGAAAGTGCGTATAGCCACAGTTTCAGAGCTCTAGCTCGCTTCCTTTCGGAGATAGCAGCAAATTCACTCTTATTCAGTCATATAATCACATTTCACTCATGTTTGTCTTTTTTTCCTACTGATTTATACACAGAATGAAAAGTTTTGACATGCAGACCTAAAAAAAAGCAAGTTTTTAAAAAGTGCATATCTTCACTTCAGAAGCTCATACTAAGTTCCATATGGCCATACATGCACATTGGACCAATTGATTCCATATATGCATTGCACAGTGATCTGAAGCATTTTTCCAGGCAAGATACACGCACGGATTCAAGTTCTGAGCTTAAAACCTCAAAGACGCGTGTTTTTTTGAAAGTGCGTATAGCCACAGTTTCAGAGCTCTAGCTCGCTTCCTTACGGAGATAGCAGCAAATTCACTCTTATTCAGTCATATAATCACATTTCACTCATGTTTGTCTTTTTCCTACTGATTTATACACAGAATGAAAAGTTTTGACATGCAGACCTAAAAAAAAAAAAACAAGTTTTTAAAAAAAGTGCATATCTTCACTTCAGAAGCTCATACTAAGTTCCATATGGCCATACATGCACATTGGACCAATTGATTCCATATATGCATTGCACTGTGATCTGAAGCTCATTCCAGGCAAGATACACGCACGGATTCAAGTTCTGAGCTTAAAACCTCAAAGACGCGTGTTTTCATGAAAGTGCGTATAGCCACAGTTTCAGAGCTCTAGCTCGCTTCCTTACGGAGATAGCAGCAAATTCACTCTTATTCAGTCATATAATCACATTTCACTCATGTTTGTCTTTTTTCCTACTGATTTATACACAGAATGAAAAGTTTTGACATGCAGACCTAAAAAAAAAGCAAGTTTTTAAAAAGTGCATATCTTCACTTCAGAAGCTCATACTAAGTTCCATATGGCCATACATGCACATTGGACCAATTGATTCCATATATGCATTGCACAGTGATCTGAAGCATTTTCCAGGCAAGATACACGCACGGATTCAAGTTCTGAGCTTAAAACCTCAAAGACGCGTGTTTTTCATGAAAGTGCGTATAGCCACAGTTTCAGAGCTCTAGCTCGCTTCCTTTACGAGATATACAGCAAATTCACTCTTATTCAGGCATATAATCACATTTCACTCATGTTTGTCTTTTTCCTACTGATTTATACACAGAATGAAAAGTTTTGACATGCAGACCTAAAAAAAAAAGCAAGTTTTTAAAAAGTGCATATCTTCACTTCAGAAGCTCATACTAAGTTCCATATGGCCATACATGCACATTGGACCAATTGATTCCATATATGCATTGCACAGTGATCTGAAGCATTTTCCAGGCAAGATACACGCACGGATTCAAGTTCTGAGCTTAAAACCTCAAAGACGCGTGTTTTCATGAAAGTGCGTATAGCCACAGTTTCAGAGCTCTAGCTCGCTTCCTTACGGAGATAGCAGCAAATTCACTCTTATTCAGTCATATAATCACATTTCACTCATGTTTGTCTTTTTCCTACTGATTTATACACAGAATGAAAAAAGTTTTGACATGCAGACCTAAAAAAAAAAAAAGCAAGTTTTTAAAAAAGTGCATATCTTCACTTCAGAAGCTCATACTAAGTTCCATATGGCCATACATGCACATTGGACCAATTGATTCCATATATGCATTGCACAGTGATCTGAAGCATTTTCCAGGCAAGATACACGCACGGATTCAAGTTCTGAGCTTAAAACCTCAAAGACGCGTGTTTTCATGAAAGTGCGTATAGCCACAGTTTCAGAGCTCTAGCTCGCTTCCTTACGGAGATAGCAGCAAATTCACTCTTATTCAGGCATATAATCACATTTCACTCATGTTTGTCTTTTTTCCTACTGATTTATACACAGAATGAAAAGTTTTGACATGCAGACCTAAAAAAAAAAAAGCAGTTTTTAAAAAGTGCATATCTTCACTTCAGAAGCTCATACTAAGTTCCATATGGCCATACATGCACATTGGACCAATTGATTCCATATATGCATTGCACAGTGATCTGAAGCATTTTTCCAGGCAAGATACACGCACGGATTCAAGTTCTGAGCTTAAAACCTCAAAGACGCGTGTTTTTTCATGAAAGTGCGTATAGCCACAGTTTCAGAGCTCTAGCTGCTTCCTTACGGAGATAGCAGCAAATTCACTCTTATTCAGTCATATAATCACATTTCACTCATGTGTTTGTCTTTTTTTCTACTGATTTATACACAGAATGAAAAGTTTTGACATGCAGACCTAAAAAAAAAAAAAGCAAGTTTTTAAAAAGTGCATATCTTCACTTCAGAAGCTCATACTAAGTTCCATATGGCCATACATGCACATTGGACCAATTGATTCCATATATGCATTGCACAGTGATCTGAAGCATTTTCCAGGCAAGATACACGCACGGATTCAAGTTCTGAGCTTAAAACCTCAAAGACGCGTGTTTTTCATGAAAGTGCGTATAGCCACAGTTTCAGAGCTCTAGCTCGCTTCCTTACGGAGATAGCAGCAAATTCACTCTTATTCAGTCATATAATCACATTTCACTCATGTTTGTCTTTTTTCCTACTGATTTATACACAGAATGAAAAGTTTTGACATGCAGACCTAAAAAAAGCAAGTTTTTAAAAATATCTTCAGTTTTAAGCCCAAGGCTCATACTAAGGCCATATCATTCATTGGACCAATTGATTCCATATATGCATTGCACTACATGCACATTGGACCAAGATACCATTCATGTTCATTGCTTAAAACCTCAAAGACGCTGAAGTTTTTCATGAAAGTGCAGGCAAGATTCAGAGCTCTAGATTCAAGTTCTGAGATAGCTTAAAATTCACTCTTATTCAGTCATATAAAGACGTTTTTGACATGCAGACCTAAAAAAAAAGCAAGTTTTTAAAAAAGTGCATATCTTCACTTCAATACTAAGTTCCATATGGCCATACATGCCACATTCCATTCAGAGCCTTAGACTTTCAGAGCATAAGATTCCTTCGGAGATAGCAGCAAATTCACTCTTATTTTCAGTTATAATCACATTTCATTTCAGAAGCTCATGTTTGTCTTTTTCCTTTTTTCCTGATTTCTGAGCTTAAAACCTCAAAGAATGAAAAAGTTTTGACATGCAGACCTATTCAAATAATCACATTTCACTCATGTTTGTCTTTTTTCTACTGATTTATAAGAATGAAAAGTTTTGACATGCATATCTTCTTCACTTCAGAAGCTCATACTAAGTTCCATATGGCCATACATGCATACTAAGTTCCATGGGCCATACATGCACATTGGACCAATTGATATGCCCATCACAAATCTTTCTTATATGCATTGCATACTTTCTAAAGCCATTCCAGGCAAGATTGGACACGATTCACCATATATGATTCAAGTTCTGAGCTTAAAAAACCTCAAAGACGCGTGTTTTTGTCATGAAAGTGCGTATAGCCACAGTTTCAGAGCTCTAGCTCGCTTCCTTACGGAGATAGCAGCAAATTCACTCTTATTCAGTCATATAATCACATTTCACTCATGTTTGTTTGTTTTTTTCCTACTGATTTATACACACAGAATGAAAAGTTTTGAATGAAAAGTTTTGACATGCAGACCTAAAAAAAATGAAAGTTTTTAAAAAAAAAAAGTGCATATCTTCACTTCAGAAGCTCATACTAAGTTCCATATGGCCATACATGCACATTGGACCAATTGATTCCATATATGCATTGCACAGTGATCTGAAGCATTTTCCAGGCAAGATACACGCACGGATTCAAGTTCTGAGCTTAAAACCTCAAAGACGCGTGTTTTCATGAAAGTGCGTATAGCCACAGTTTCAGAGCTCTAGCTCGCTTCCTTACGGAGATAGCAGCAAATTCACTCTTATTCAGTCATATAATCACATTTCACTCATGTTTGTCTTTTTTCCTACTGATTTATACACAGAATGAAAAGTTTTGACATGCAGACCTAAAAAAAAAAAGCAAGTTTTTAAAAAGTGCATATCTTCACTTCAGAAGCTCATACTAAGTTCCATATGGCCATACATGCACATTGGACCAATTGATTCCATATATGCATTGCACAGTGATCTGAAGCATTTTCCAGGCAAGATACACGCACGGATTCAAGTTCTGAGCTTAAAACCTCAAAGACGCGTGTTTTCATGAAAGTGCGTATAGCCACAGTTTCAGAGCTCTAGCTCGCTTCCTTACGGAGATAGCAGCAAATTCACTCTTATTCAGTCATATAATCACATTTCACTCATGTTTGTCTTTTTCCTACTGATTTATACACAGAATGAAAAGTTTTGACATGCAGACCTAAAAAAAAAAAAAAGTGCATATCTTCACTTCAGAAGCTCATACTAAGTTCCATATGGCCATACATGCACATTGGACCAATTGATTCCATATATGCATTGCACAGTGATCTGAAGCATTTTCCAGGCAAGATACACACGCACGGATTCAAGTTCTGAGCTTAAAACCTCAAAGACGCGTGTTTTCATGAAAGTGCGTATAGCCACAGTTTCAGAGCTCTAGCTCGCTTCCTTCTTACGGAGATAGCAGCAAATTCACTCTTATTCAGTCATATAATCACATTTCACTCATGTTTGTCTTTTTTCCTCCTGATTTATACACAGAATGAAAAGTTTTGACATGCAGACCTAAAAAAAAAAAGTTTTTTAAAAAGTGTTATCTTCACTTTTACTAAGTTCCATATGGCCATACATGCACATTGGACCAATTGATTCCATATATGCATTGCACAGTGATCTGAAGCATTTTCCAAAAGATTTGACATTCAAGTTCTGAGCTTAAAAAAAGACGCACGTTTTTTCAAAAAGTGCATATCTTCAGCTTCCTAGAGAAGCTCAAATACTAAGTTCAGTCATATAATCACATTTCATGTTTGTCACCTTGATTTATACCAAATGAAAAGTTTTGACATATATGCATTTTTACAGTTATCTTCAGATTTTCCAGGTTCCAATGGCCATACATGCACATTGGATTTGATTTCTATATGCATTGCACCTCAAATCTGAAGCATTTTCCAGGCAAGATACACGCACGGATTCAAGTTCTGAGCTTAAAACCTCAAAGACGCTTGTTTTCATGAAAGTATAGCACAGTTTCAGAGCTCTAGCTCGCTTCCTTATTCATAGCAGCAAATTCACTTTATTCAGGCATATAATCACATTTTGTCATGTTTGTCTTTTTTCCTACTGATTTATACACAGAATGAAAAGTTTTGACATGCAGACCTAAAAAAAGCAAGTTTTTAAAAAGTGCATATCTTCACTTCAGAAGCTCATACTAAGTTCCATATGGCCATACATGCACATTGGACCAATTGATTCCATATATGCATTGCACAGTGATCTGAAGCATTTCCAGGCAAGATACACGCACGGATTCAAGTTCTGAGCTTAAAACCTCAAAGACGCGTGTTTTCATGAAAGTGCGTATAGCCACAGTTTCAGAGCTCTAGCTCGCTTCCTTACGGAGATAGCAGCAAATTCACTCTTATTCAGTCATATAATCACATTTCACTCATGTTTGTCTTTTTTTCCTACTGATTTATACACAGAATGAAAAGTTTTGACATGCAGACCTAAAAAAAAAGCAAGTTTTTAAAAAGTGCATATCTTCACTTCAGAAGCTCATACTAAGTTCCATATGGCCATACATGCACATTGGACCAATTGATTCCATATATGCATTGCACAGTGATCTGAAGCATTTTCCAGGCAAGATACACGCACGGATTCAAGTTCTGAGCTTAAAACCTCAAAGACGCGTGTTTTTTCATGAAAGTGCGTATAGCCACAGTTTCAGAGCTCTAGCTCGCTTCCTTACGGAGATAGCAGCAAATTCACTCTTATTCAGTCATATAATCACATTTCACTCATGTTTGTCTTTTTTCCTACTGATTTATACACAGAATGAAAAGTTTTGACATGCAGACCTAAAAAAAAAAGCAAGTTTTTAAAAAAGTGCATATCTTCACTTCAGAAGCTCATACTAAGTTCCATATGGCCATACATGCACATTGGACCAATTGATTCCATATATGCATTGCACAGTGATCTGAAGCATTTTCCAGGCAAGATACACGCACGGATTCAAGTTCTGAGCTTAAAACCTCAAAGACGCGTGTTTTTTCATGAAAGTGCTATATAGCCACAGTTTCAGAGCTCTAGCTCGCTTCCTTACGGAGATAGCAGCAAATTCACTCTTATTCAGTCATATAATCACATTTCACTCATGTTTGTCTTTTTTTTCCTACTGATTTATACACAGAATGAAAAGTTTTGACATGCAGACCTAAAAAAAAAAAGCAAGTTTTTAAAAAGTGCATATCTTCACTTCAGAAGCTCATACTAAGTTCCATATGGCCATACATGCACATTGGACCAATTGATTCCATATATGCATTGCACAGTGATCTGAAGCATTTTCCAGGCAAGATACACGCACGGATTCAAGTTCTGAGCTTAAAACCTCAAAGACGCGTGTTTTTCATGAAAGTGCGTATAGCCACAGTTTCAGAGCTCTAGCTCGCTTCCTTACGGAGATAGCAGCAAATTCACTCTTATTCAGGCATATAATCACATTTCACTCATGTTTGTCTTTTTTCCTACTGATTTATACACAGAATGAAAAGTTTTGACATGCAGACCTAAAAAAAAAGCAAGTTTTTTAAAAAAGTGCATATCTTCACTTCAGAAGCTCATACTAAGTTCCATATGGCCATACATGCACATTGGACCAATTGATTCCATATATGCATTGCACAGTGATCTGAAGCATTTTCCAGGCAAGATACACGCACGGATTCAAGTTCTGAGCTTAAAACCTCAAAGACGCGTGTTTTCATGAAAGTGCGTATAGCCACAGTTTCAGAGCTCTAGCTCGCTTCCTTACGGAGATAGCAGCAAATTCACTCTTATTCAGTCATATAATCACATTTCACTCATGTTTGTCTTTTTCCTACTGATTTATACACAGAATGAAAAGTTTTGACATGCAGACCTAAAAAAAAAGCAAGTTTGTAAAAAAGTGCATATCTTCACTTCAGAAGCTCATACTAAGTTCCATATGGCCATACATGCACATTGGACCAATTGATTCCATATATGCATTGCACAGTGATCTGAAGCATTTTCCAGGCAAGATACACGCACGGATTCAAGTTCTGAGCTTAAAACCTCAAAGACGCGTGTTTTTTTCATGAAAGTGCGTATAACAGTTTCAGAGCTCTAGCTCGCTTCCTTACGGAGATAGCAGCAAATTCACTCTTATTCAGTCATATAATCACATTTCACTCATGTTTGTCTTTTTTCCTACTGATTTATACTGAAAAGTTTTATACAGACAGAATGAAAAAGTTTTACTAAGTGCAGACCTGGAAAAAATTGCACAAGATTTTTTTCCAAAAACACGCACGCATTCTTCTGAGCTTCCTCAAAAGACGCGTGTTTTTTCATGAAAGTGCTAAGTTTCATATGGCCATACATGCACATTAGAAATTCAATTTATTCAGTCATATAATCACATTTCACTCATGTTTGATCTGATTTATACACAGAATTTTTGACATGCAGAAAAAAAAAAGCAAGTTTTTAAAAAAGTGCATATCTTCACTTCAGAAGCTCATACAAGTTCCATATGGCCATAAATGCTTGGACCAATTGATTCCATATATGCATTGCACAGTGATCTGAAGCATTTTCCAGGCAAGATACACGCACGGATTCAAGTTCTGAGCTTAAAACCTCAAAGACGCAGCGTGTTTTCATGAAAGTGCGTATAGCCACAGTTTCAGAGCTCTAGCTCGCTTCCTTACGGAGATAGCAGCAAATTCACTCTTATTCAGTCATATAATCACATTTCACTCATGTTGTCTGTTTTTTTCCTACTGATTTATACACAGAATGAAAAGTTTTGACATGCAGACCTAAAAAAAGCAAGTTTTTAAAAAAGTGCATATCTTTCACTTCAGAAGCTCATACTAAGTTCCATATGGCCATACATGCACATTGGACCAATTGATTCCATATATGCATTGCACAGTGATCTGAAGCATTTTCCAGGCAAGATACACGCACGGATTCAAGTTCTGAGCTTAAAACCTCAAAGACGCGTGTTTTCATGAAAGTGCGTATAGCCACAGTTTCAGAGCTCTAGCTTGCTTCCTTACGGAGATAGCAGCAAATTCACTCTTATTCAGTCATATAATCACATTTCACTCATGTTTGTCTTTTTCCTACTGATTTATACACAGAATGAAAAGTTTTCACATGCAGACCTAAAAAAAAAGCTAGTTTGTAAAAAAGTGCATATCTTCACTTCAGAAGCTCATACTAAGTTCCATATGGCCATACATGCATATTGGACCAATTGATTCCATATATGCATTGCACAGTGATCTGAAGCATTTTCCAGGCAAGATACACGCACGGATTCAAGTTCTGAGCTTAAAACCTCAAAGACGCGTGTTTTCATGAAAGTGCGTATAGCCACAGTTTCAGAGCTCTAGCTCGCTTCCTTACGGAGATAGCAGCAAATTCACTCTTATTCAGGCATATAATCACATTTCACTCATGTTTGTCTTTTTCCTACTGATTTATACACAGAATGAAAAGTTTTGACATGCAGACCTAAAAAAAGCAAGTTTTTAAAAAGTGCATATCTTCACTTCAGAAGCTCATACTAAGTTCCATATGGCCATACATGCACATTGGACCAATTGATTCCATATATGCATTGCACAGTGATCTGAAGCATTTTCCAGGCAAGATACACGCACGGATTCAAGTTCTGAGCTTAAAACCTCAAAGACGCGTGTTTTTCATGAAAGTGCGTATAGCCACAGTTTCAGAGCTCTAGCTCGCTTCCTTACGGAGATAGCAGCAAATTCACTCTTATTCAGTCATATAATCACATTTCACTCATGTTTGTCTTTTTTCCTACTGATTTATACACAGAATGAAAAGTTTTGACATGCAGACCTAAAAAAAAAAAGCAAGTTTTTAAAAAGTGCATATCTTCACTTCAGAAGCTCATACTAAGTTCCATATGGCCATACATGCACATTGGACCAATTGATTCCATATATGCATTGCACAGTGATCTGAAGCTGTTTCCAGGCAAGATACACGCACGGATTCAAGTTCTGAGCTTAAAACCTCAAAGACGCGTGTTTTCATGAAAGTGCGTATAGCCACAGTTTCAGAGCTCTAGCTCGCTTCCTTACGGAGATAGCAGCAAATTCACTCTTATTCAGTCATATAATCACATTTCACTCATGTTTGTCTTTTTCCTACTGATTTATACACAGAATGAAAAGTTTTGACATGCAGACCTAAAAAAAAAAGCAAGTTTTTAAAAAAGTGCATATCTTCACTTCAGAAGCTCATACTAAGTTCCATATGGCCATACATGCACATTGGACCAATTGATTCCATATATGCATTGCACAGTGATCTGAAGCATTTTCCAGGCAAGATACACGCACGGATTCAAGTTCTGAGCTTAAAACTCAAAGAGACGTTGTTTTTTCATGAAAGTGCGATAGCCACAGTTTCAGAGCTCTAGCTCGCTTCCTTACGGAGATAGCAGCAAATTCACTCTTATTCAGGCATATAATCACATTTCACTCATGTTTGTCTTTTTCCTACTGATTTATACACAGAATGAAAAGTTTTGACATGCAGACCTAAAAAAAAGCAAGTTTTTAAAAAAGTGCATATCTTCACTTCAGAAGCTCATACTAAGTTCCATATGGCCATACATGCACATTGGACCAATTGATTCCATATATGCATTGCACAGTGATCTGAAGCATTTTCCAGGCAAGATACACGCACGGATTCAAGTTCTGAGCTTAAAACCTCAAAGACGCGTGTTTTCATGAAAGTGCGTATAGCCACAGTTTCAGAGCTCTAGCTCGCTTCCTTACGGAGATAGCAGCAAATTCACTCTTATTCAGTCATATAATCACATTTCACTCATGTTTGTCTTTTTCCTACTGATTTATACACAGAATGAAAAGTTTTGACATGCAGACCTAAAAAAAAGCAAGTTTTTAAAAAGTGCATATCTTCACTTCAGAAGCTCATACTAAGTTCCATATGGCCATACATGCACATTGGACCAATTGATTCCATATATGCATTGCACAGTGATCTGAAGCATTTTCCAGGCAAGATACACGCACGGATTCAAGTTCTGAGCTTAAAACCTCAAAGACGTGTTTTCATGAAAGTGCGTATAGCCACAGTTTCAGAGCTCTAGCTCGCTTCCTTACGGAGATAGCAGCAAATTCACTCTTATTCAGTCATATAATCACATTTCACTCATGTTTGTCTTTTTTCCTACTGATTTATACACAGAATGAAAAGTTTTGACATGCAGACCTAAAAAAAAGCAAGTTTTAAAAAAGTGCATATCTTCACTTCGAAGCTCATACTAAGTTCCATATGGCCATACATGCACATTGGACCAATTGATTCCATATATGCATTGCACAGTGATCTGAAGCATTTTCCAGGCAAGATACACGCACGGATTCAAGTTCTGAGCTTAAAACCTCAAAGACGCGTGTTTTCATGAAAGTGCGATAGCCACAGTTTCAGAGCTCTAGCTCGCTTCCTTCGGAGATAGCAGCAAATTCACTCTTATTCAGTCATATAATCACATTTCACTCATGTTTGTCTTTTTTCCTACTGATTTATACACAGAATGAAAAGTTTTGACATGCAGACCTAAAAAAGCAAGTTTTTAAAAAGTGCATATCTTCACTTCAGAAGCTCATACTAAGTTCCATATGGCCATACATGCACATTGGACCAATTGATTCCATATATGCATTGCACAGTGATCTGAAGCATTTTCCAGGCAAGATACACGCACGGATTCAAGTTCTGAGCTTAAAACCTCAAAGACGCGTGTTTTCATTTTCATGAATTATGAAATAGCCACAGTTTCAGAGCTCTAGCTCGCTTCCTTCGAGAGATAGCAGCAAATTCACTCTTATTCAGTTATAATCACATTTCACTCATGTTTGTCTTTTTCCTACTGATTTATACACATAATGAAAAGTTTTGACATGCAGACCTAAAAAAAATTCAGTAAAAAATCATATCTTCACTTCAGAAGCTCATGTTTTCCATTTTCCTACATGATTTATATATATGAATGAAAAGTTTTGACATGCATCCTAAAAAAAAGCAAGTTTGAAAAACCTCAAAGACGCAAGTTTTTCAAAAGCTATAGCTTCAGTTCAAAGCTCATACTAAGATAGATGCACATTGGACCACATTTCATTCATTGCAGACTCTAAAAAAAAGCATTTTCAAATATTCATTTCCACATACTGATCCATATGGCCATACATGCACATTTCCAAATTCCATATATGCATTGCACATGATCGCTTTTTCCAGGCAAGATACACGCACGGATTCAAGTTCTGAGCTTAAACCTCAAAGTTTTTTCAGAAAGTGCTCTAGTTTCAGAGCTCTAGCTCCATCCTTACGGAGATAGCAGCAAATTCACTCTTATTCAGGCATATAATCACATTTCACTCATGTTTGTCTTTTTCCTACTGATTTATACACAGAATGAAAAGTTTTGACATGCAGACCTAAAAAAAAAAGTTTTTTAAAAAGTTTTGACTTCATGCAGACCATACTAAAAAAAATTCCAATACAGTTCTGAGTTTTTTCAAAGGCAAGATTTCAGAAGCTCAAGATAAAACCTCAATGGCCAACAAATATTTTCTTCAATTGAGCTTAAAACCTCAAAAGCGGCCATACATTTCATGAAAGTTCAGAGCCACAGTTTCAGATCTGAAGCTTCCTTTCGGAGATAGCAAGCAAATTCACTTTATTCAGGCATATAATCACATTTCACTCATGTTTGTCTTTTTCCTACTGATTTATACACAGAATGAAAAGTTTTGACATGCAGACCTAAAAAAAGCAAGTTTTTAAAAAAGTGCATATTTCACTTCAGAAGCTCATACTAAGTTCCATATGGCCATACATGCACATTGGACCAATTGATTCCATATATGCATTGCACAGTGATCTGAAGCATTTTCCAGGCAAGATACACGCACGGATTCAAGTTCTGAGCTTAAAACCTCAAAGACGCGTATTTTTCATGAAAGTGCGTATAGCCACAGTTTCAGAGCTCTAGCTCGCTTCCTTCGAGATAGCAGCAAATTCACTCTTATTCAGTCATATAATCACATTTCACTCATGTTTGTCTTTTTTCCTACTGATTTATACACAGAATGAAAAGTTTTGACATGCAGACCTAAAAAAAAAAAAGCAAGTTTTTAAAAAGTGCATATCTTCACTTCAGAAGCTCATACTAAGTTCCATATGGCCATACATGCACATTGGACCAATTGATTCCATATATGCATTGCACTGTGATCTGAAGCTCATTCCAGGCAAGATACACGCACGGATTCAAGTTCTGAGCTTAAAACCTCAAAGACGCGTGTTTTTCATGAAAGTGCGATAGCCACAGTTTCAGAGCTCTAGCTCGCTTCCTTACGGAGATAGCAGCAAATTCACTCTTATTCAGTCATATAATCACATTTCACTCATGTTTGTCTTTTTCCTACTGATTTATACACAGAATGAAAAGTTTTGACATGCAGACCTAAAAAAAAAAAAGCAAGTTTTTAAAAAGTGCATATCTTCACTTCAGAAGCTCATACTAAGTTCCATATGGCCATACATGCACATTGGACCAATTGATTCCATATATGCATTGCACAGTGATCTGAAGCATTTTCCAGGCAAGATACACGCACGGATTCAAGTTCTGAGCTTAAAACCTCAAAGACGCGTGTTTTTCATGAAAGTGCGTATAGCCACAGTTTCAGAGCTCTAGCTCGCTTCCATTACGGAGATAGCAAATTCACATTCAATTAATCACATTTTATTCAGTCATATAATCACATTTCACCTAATGTTTGTCTTTTTTCCATATCCTACTGATTTATACACAGAATGAAAAGTTTTTCCACATGCAGACCTAAAAAAAAGCAAGTTTTTAAAAAGTGCATATCTTCACTTCAGAAGCTCATACTAAGTTCCATACATGCACATGGACCAATTTATTCCATATATGCATTGACCAATTGATTCCAAGCTATATTTTCCATTGCACAGTGATCTGAAGATATTTTCCAGGCAAGATACGCGACGGATTCAAGTTCTGAGCTTAAAACCTCAAAGACGTGTTTTCATGAAAGTGCGTATAGCCACAGTTTCAGAGCTCTAGCTCGCTTCCTTCTGGAGATAGCAGCAAATTCACTCTTATTCAGTCATATAATCACATTTCACTCATGTTTGTCTTTTTCCTACTGATTTATACACAGAATGAAAAGTTTTGACATGCAGACCTAAAAAAAGCAAGTTTTTAAAAGTGCATATCTTCACTTCAGAAGCTCATACTAAGTTCCATATGGCCATACATGCACATTGGACCAATTGATTCCATATATGCATTGTACAGTGATCTGAAGCATTTTCCAGGCAAGATACACGCACGGATTCAAGTTCTGAGCTTAAAACCTCAAAGACGCGTGTTTTCATGAAAGTGCGATAGCCACAGTTTCAGAGCTCTAGCTCGCTTCCTTACGGAGATAGCAGCAAATTCACTCTTATTCAGGCATATAATCACATTTCACTCATGTTTGTCTTTTTTCCTACTGATTTATACACAGAATGAAAAGTTTTGACATGCAGACCTAAAAAAAAGCAAGTTTTTAAAAAGTGCATATCTTCACTTCAGAAGCTCATACTAAGTTCCATATGGCCATACATGCACATTGGACCAATTGATTCCATATATGCATTGCACTGTGATCTGAAGCATTTTCCAGGCAAGATACACGCACGGATTCAAGTTCTGAGCTTAAAACCTCAAAGACGCGTGTTTTCATGAAAGTGCGATAGCCACAGTTTCAGAGCTCTAGCTCTCTTCCTTTAGATAGCAGCAAATTCACTCTTATTCAGTCATATAATCACATTTCACTCATGTTTGTCTTTTTTCCTACTGATTTATACACAGAATGAAAAGTTTTGACATGCAGACCTAAAAAAGCAAGTTTTTAAAAGTGCATATCTTCACTTCAGAAGCTCATACTAAGTTCCATATGGCATACATGCACATTGGACCAATTGATTCCATATATGCATTGCACAGTGATCTGAAGATTTTCCAAAAGAAAGCATCGGATTCAAGTTTGAGCTTAAAACCAAAGGTTGTTTTCATGAAAGTGCGTATAGCCACAGTTTCAGAGCTCTAGCTAAAAGCTTCCTTACGGAGATAGCAGCAAATTCACTTTATTCAGTCATATAATCACATTTCACTATGTTTGTCTTTTTCCTACTGATTTATACACAAATGAAAAGTTTTGACATGCAGACCTAAAAAAAAAGCAAGTTTTTAAAAAGTGCATATCTTCACTTCAGAAGCTCATACTAAGTTCCATATGGCCATACATGCACATTGACCAATTGATTCCATATATGCATTGCACAATGATCTGAAGCATTTTCCAGGCAAGATACACGCACGGATTCAAGTTCTGAGCTTAAAACCTCAAAGACGGTTGTTTTTCATGAAAGTGCGATAGCCACAGTTTCAGAGCTCTAGCTCGCTTCCTTTTACGGAGATAGCAGCAAATTCACTCTTATTCAGGCATATAATCACATTTCACTCATGTTTGTCTTTTTTCCTACTGATTTATACACAGAATGAAAAGTTTTGACATGCAGACCTAAAAAAACAAGTTTTTAAAAAGTGCATATCTTCACTTCAGAAGCTCATACTAAGTTGCATATGGCCATACATGCATATTGGACCAATTGATGACATATATGCATTGCACAGTGATCTGAAGCATTTTCCAGGCAAGATACACGCACGGATTCAAGTTCTGAGCTTAAAACCTCAAAGACGCGTGTTTTTTTCATGAAAGTGCGTATAGCCACAGTTTCAGAGCTCTAGCTCGCTTCCTTACGGAGATAGCAGCAAATTCACTTTATTCAGTCATATAATCACATTTCACTCATGTTTGTCTTTTTTCTACTGATTTATACACAGAATGAAAAGTTTTGACATGCAGACCTAAAAAAAAGCAAGTTTTTAAAAAGTGCATATCTTCACTTCAGAAGCTCATACTAAGTTCCATATGGCCATACATGCACATTGGACCAATTGATTCCATATATGCATGATCACATTTTCCAGGATACAAGATTCAAGTTCTGATTAAAACCTCAAAGATTTTCATGAAAGTGCGTATAGCCACAGTTTCAGAGCTCTAGCTGATTCCTTTCGAGATAGCATTAAGGCATATAATCACATTTCACTATGTTTGCTGATTTATACACAGAATGAAAAAGTTTTGACATGCAGACTTTTTAAAAAGTGCATATCTTCCTCAAGTTCCATATGGCCATACATGACGGACCAATTGTTTTATGCATTGCAAAAGTTTCCAGCGATATAGCCATTCAAGTTCTGAGCTTAAAAACCTCAAAGAGTTTTCTAGCTCACAGTTTCAGAGCCTAGCTCGCTCGGGAGATAGCAGCAAATTCACTCTTATTCAGTCATATAATCACATTTCACTCATGTTTGTCTTTTTCCTACTGATTTATACACAGAATGAAAAAGTTTTGACATGCAGACCTAAAAAAAGCAAGTTTTTAAAAAAAGTGCATATCTTCACTTCAGAAGCTCATACTAAGTTCCATATGGCCATACATGCACATTGGACCAATTGATTCCATATATGCATTGCACTGTGATCTGAAGCATTTTCCAGGCAAGATACACGCACGGATTCAAGTTCTGAGCTTAAAACCTCAAAGACGCGTGTTTTCATGAAAGTGCGATAGCCACAGTTTCAGAGCTCTAGCTCGCTTCCCTCACGGAGATAGCAGCAAATTCACTTTTATTCAGTCATATAATCACATTTCACTCATGTTTGTCTTTTTCCTACTGATTTATACACAGAATGAAAAGTTTTGACATGCAGACCTAAAAAAAAGCAAGTTTTTAAAAAAGTGCATATCTTCACTTCAGAAGCTCATACTAAGTTCCATATGGCCATACATGAACATTGGACCAATTGATTCCATATATGCATTGCACAGTTATCAGAAGCATTTTCCAGGCAAGATACACGCACGGATTCAAGTTCTGAGCTTAAAACCTCAAAGACGCGTGTTTTTCATGAAAGTGCGTATTTTCAGAGAAAGTTCCATACGGAGATAGCAGCCATTCAGTTTCAGATAATCACATTTCACTCATGTTTGTCTTTTTCCTACGGAGATAGCATGCAAATTTTGACATGCAGACCTAAAAAAAACAAGTTCAGTCATATAATCACATTTCATTACATGCACATTGTCCTTTTTTCCTATATATTTATACACAGAATGAAAAGTTTTCACAAGCAGACGCAAAAAAGTTCTGAGCTTTAAAAAGTGCATATCTTCACTTTCAGAAGCTCATACTTCAGTTCAGTTATGGCCATACATGCACATTGGACCAGAATGATTTTTGACATATATGCATTGCACTGTGATCACTGAAGCTCATTCCAGGCAAGATACACATTGGACCAATTGATTCAAGTTCTGAGCTTAAAAAGATATAAAGACGCAAGTTCTTTCAAAACCTCAAAGAGCTGTTTTTTCATGAAAGATAGCCACAGTTTCAGAGCTCTAGCTCGCTTCCTTCGGAGATAGCAGCAAATTCACTTTTATTCAGTCATATAATCACATTTCACTCATGTTTGTCTTTTTTCCTACTGATTTATACACAGAATGAAAAAGTTTTGACATGCAGACCTAAAAAAAAAAAGCAAGTTTTTAAAAAAGTGCATATCTTCACTTCAGAAGCTCATACTAAGTTCCATATGGCCATACATGCACATTGGACCAATTGATTCCATATATGCATTGCACTGTGATCTGAAGCTCATTTTCCAGGCAAGATACACGCACGGATTCAAGTTCTGAGCTTAAAACCTCAAAGACGCTGTTTTTCATGAAAGTGCGTATAGCCACAGTTTCAGAGCTCTAGCTCGCTTCCTTACGGAGATAGCAGCAAATTCACTCTTATTCAGTCATATAATCACATTTCACTCATGTTTGTCTTTTTTCCTACTGATTTATACACAGAATGAAAAGTTTTGACATGCAGACCTAAAAAAAAGCAAGTTTTTTAAAAAGTGCATATCTTCACTTCAGAAGCTCATACTAAGTTCCATATGGCCATACATGCACATTGGACCAATTGATTCCATATATGCATTGCACAGTGATCTGAAGCATTTTTCCAGGCAAGATACACGCACGGATTCAAGTTCTGAGCTTAAAACCTCAAAGACGCGTGTTTTCATGAAAGTGCGATAGCCACAGTTTCAGAGCTCTAGCCTCGCTTCCTTACGGAGATAGCAGCAAATTCACTTTATTCAGGCATATAATCACATTTCACTCATGTTTGTCTTTTTTCCTACTGATTTATACACAGAATGAAAAGTTTTGACATGCAGACCTAAAAAAAAAAGTTTTTAAAAAGTGCATATCTTCACTTCAGAAGCTCATACTAAGTTCCATATGGCCATACATGCACATTGGACCAATTGATTCCATATATGCATTGCACTGTGATCTGAAGCATTTTCCAGGCAAGATACACGCACGGATTCAAGTTCTGAGCTTAAAACCTCAAAGACGCGTGTTTTCATGAAAGTGCGTATAGCCACAGTTTCAGAGCTCTAGCCTCGCTTCCTACGGAGATAGCAGCAAATTCACTCTTATTCAGTCATATAATCACATTTCACTCATGTTTGTCTTTTCCTACTGATTTATACACAGAATGAAAAGTTTTGACATGCAGACCTAAAAAAGCAAGTTTTTAAAAAGTGCATATCTTCACTTCCAGAAGCTCATACTAAGTTCCATATGGCCATACATGCACATTGGACCAATTGATTCCATATATGCATTGCACTGTGATCTGAAGCTCATTCCAGGCAAGATACACGCACGGATTCAAGTTCTGAGCTTAAAACCTCAAAGACGTTGTTTTCATGAAAGTGCGATAGCCACAGTTTCAGAGCTCTAGCTCGCTTCCCTTACGGAGATAGCAGCAAATTCACTCTTATTCAGGCATATAATCACATTTCACTATGTTTGTCTTTTTTTTTCTACTGATTTATACACAGAATGAAAAGTTTTGACATGCAGACCTAAAAAAAAGCAAGTTTTAAAAAAGTGCATATCTTCACTTCAGAAGCTCATACTAAGTTCCATATGGCCATACATGCACATTGGACCAATTGATTCCATATATGCATTGTACAGTGATCTGAAGCATTTTTCCAGGCAAGATACACGCACGATTCAAGTTCTGAGCTTAAAACCTCAAAGACGCTGGTTTTCATGAAAGTGTAGATAGCCACAGTTTCAGAGCTCTAGCTTTCCTTACGGAGATAGCAGCAAATTCACTTTATTCAGTCATATAATCACATTTCACTCATGTTTGTCTTTTTCCTACTGATTTATACACAGAATGAAAAGTTTTGACATGCAGACCTAAAAAAAAGCAAGTTTTTAAAAAAGTGCATATCTTCACTTCAGAAGCTCATACTAAGTTCCATATGGCCATACATGCACATTGGACCAATTGATTCCATATATGCATTGCACAGTGATTCGAAGCATTTTCCAGGCAAGATACACGCACGGATTCAAGTTCTGAGCTTAAAACCTCAAAGACGCGTGTTTTCATGAAAGTGCGTATAGCCACAGTTTCAGAGCTCTAGCTCGCTTCCCTTACGGAGATAGCAGCAAATTCACTTTTATTCAGTCATATAATCACATTTTCCTCATGTTTGTCTTTTTCCTACTGATTTATAAACAGAATGAAAAGTTTTCACATGCAGACCCTAAAAGCTAGTTTTAAAAAGTGCATATCTTCACTTCAGAAGCTCATACTAAGTTCCATATGGCCATACATGAACATTGGACCAATTGATTCCATATATGCATTGCACAGTTATCAGAAGCATTTCCAGGCAAGATACACGCACGGATTCAAGTTCTGAGCTTAAAACTTCCAAAGACGCGTGTTTTCATGAAAGTGCGATAGTACAGTTTTCAGAGCTCCAGCTCCGCTTCCTACGGAGATAGCAGCAAATTCAATTTTATTAAGGCATATAATCACATTTCACTATGTTTTGTCTTTTTCCTACTGATTTATACACAGAATGAAAAGTTTTGACATGCAGACCTAAAAAGTAAGTTTTTTAAAAAGTGCATATCTTCACTTCAGAAGCTCATACTAGAAGTTCCATATGGCCATACATGCATATTGGACCAATTGATTACATATATGCATTGCACAGTGATCTGAAGCATTTTTCCAGGCAAGATACACGACGATTCAAGTTCTGAGCTTAAAACCTCAAAGACGCAGTTTTTTTCATGAAAGTGCGTATAGCCACAGTTTCAGAGCTCAGCTCGCTTCAGGAGATAGTAGCACCCATTTTATTCAGGCATATAATCACATTTCACTCATGTTTGTCTTTTTCCTACTGATTTATACACAGAATGAAAAGATGCAGACCTAAAAAAAGTTTTAAAAAGTGCATAAAAGGATTTCCTACTGCACATTGATTTCCATAGTGCATTGCACAGAATTCAGGTGGAGATAAAGTTTTCACATTCAGGCATATAAAATTTCACTCTATGTCTTTTTTTCCTATTGATTTATATACACACAGAATGAAAAGCTCATGCAGACCTAAAAAAAAAGTTATGTTTGTAAAAAGTGCATATCTTCACCAGAAGCTTGAATTCCATATGGCCATATGCATTGGACCAATTGATTCCATATATGCATTGCACAGTTATCTGAAGCATTTTCCAGGCAAGATACACGCACGGATTCAAGTTCTGAGCTTTAAAACCAAAGACGCGTGTTTTCAAGTGAAAGTGCGAGGCCAGTTTCAGAGTTCTAGCCTCGCTTCCTTTCGGAGATAGCAGCAAATTAATTTTATTCAGGTATATAATCACATTTCACTATGTTTGTCTTTTTTTTCCATTGATTTATACACAGAATGAAAAGTTTTGACATGCAGACGTAAAAAAAAAGCAAGTTTAAAAGTGCATATCTTCACTTCAGAAGCTCATACTAAGTTCCATATGGCCATACATTGCACATTGACCAATTGATGACATATATGCATTGCACAGTTATCAGAAGCTCATTCCAGGCAAGATACACAGAGCCTCTACGATTCAAGATAGCAGCAAATTCTGAGTCATTAAACCCCTAAAGACGGGTTTTTACTGTTTTTAAGTGAAACGATAGCAGGACCAAAAGCAGTTTCAGAGCTCTAGCCTCGAAGATCATCCTTTCCATAGATACAGCAGCAAATTGACTCTTATTATGTTTTCATATAATCACATTTATTCATGTTTGTCTTTTTTCTACTGATTTATACACAGAAATTTGAAAAGTTTTGACATGCAGACCTAAAAAAAAACAAGTTTTAAAAAGTGTACATTCACTTCAGAAGCCTGATTTATACTAAGTTTTATATGGCGATACATGCATATTATGTACCAATTGATTCCATATATGCTTTGTACCGGCTGATGCAGACTTTGATTCTATTCCAGGCAAGATACACGCAAGATACACGATTCAAGTTCTGAGCTTAAACCCCAAAGACGGTTGGTTTTCATGAAAGTGCCAACAGTTTCAGGAGTCGCTAGCTCTTCGGAGATAGCAGCAAATTCCACTTATTCAGGCATATAATCACATTTCAATTTATGTTTGTCTTTTTTTCCTGATTTAGCATTAGAATGAAAGTTTTGACATGCAGACCTAAAAAAGCAAGTTTTTAAAAGTATATCATTCAATTTCAGAAGCTCATACTAAGTTCCATATGACCATACATGAACATTGGACCAATGATTCCATATATGCATTGCACAGTGATCTGAAGCATTTTTCCGGACAAGATACACGATCGGATTCAAGTTCTGAGTTGAAAAAACCTCAAAGACGCGTGTTTTCATGAAAGTGCGATAATACAGTTTTCAGAGTTCTAGCTCGCTTTCCTCACGGAGATAGCAGCAAAATCCACTTATTCAGGCATATAATCACATTTCACCATGTTTGTCTTTTTCCCACTGATTTATACACAGAATGAAAAGTTTTGACATGCAGACCTAAAAAGCTAGTTTTTAAAAAAAGTGCATATAATCACTTCCAGAAGCTCATACTAAGTTCCATGGCCATACATTCACATTGGGACCATTTGATTCCATATATGCATTGCACAGTGATTCAAGCATTTTCCAGGCAAGATACACGATCGGATTCAAGTTCTGAGCTTAAAACTTCAAAGACGCTGCGGTTTTCATGAAAGTGCGAGAAAGCCACAGTTTTTAGAGCCTAGCTAGCTTCCTATCGGAGATAGGCAGCAAATTCAATTTATTCAGTCATATAATCACATTTCACCTATGTTTGTCTTTTTCCTACTGATTTATACACAGAATGAAAAGTTTTGACATGCAGACCCAAAAAAAGCTTAGTTTGTAAAAAGTGCATATCTTCACTTCAGAAGCTCATACTATGTTCCATATGGCCACATGCACATTGACCAATTGATTCCATCTATGCATTGTACTGTGATCTGAAGTATTTTCCAGGCAAGATACACGCACGGATTCAAGTTCTGAGCTTAAACCTCAAAGACGCGGTTTTTCATGAAAGTGAGAACATAGTTTCAGAGTTTAGCCTGCTTCTACGAGATAGCAGCAAATTCACTTTATTCAGTCATATAATCACATTTCACCTATGTTTGTCTTTTTTCCTACTGATTTATACACAGAATGAAAAGTTTTGACATGCAGACCTAAAAAAAAATGCTAGTTTTTAAAAAAAGTGCATATCTTCACTTCAGAAGCTCATACTAAGTTCCATATGGCCATACATGCACATTGACCAATTGATTCCATATATGTATTGTACTGTGATCTGAAGCTTTTCCAGGCAAGATACACGCACGGATTCAAGTTCTGGAGCTTAAAACCTCAAAGACGCGTGTTTTCATGAAAGTTTTCAGAGTTTAGCCTCGCTTCCTTACGGAGATAGCAGCAAATTCACTCTTTATTCAGTCATATAATCAAATTTCACTATGTTTGTCTTTTTCCTACTGATTTATACACAGAATGAAAAGTTTGACATGCAGACCTAAAAAAGCTAGTTTTTAAAAGTGCATATAATCACTTCAGAAGCTCATACTAAGTTCCATATGGCTATACATGCACATTGGACCAATTGATTCCATATATGCATTGCACAGTGATCTGAAGCATTTTCCAGGCAAGATACACGCACGGATTCAAGTTCTGAGCTTAAAACCTCAAAGACGCTGCAGGTTTTCATGAAAGTGCGATAGCCACAGTTTCAGAGTTCTAGCCGCTTTTTCACGGAGATAGCAGCAAATTCACTTTATTCAGGCATATAATCACATTTCACTATGTTTGTCTTTTTTCCTACTGATTTATACACAGAATGAAAAGTTTTGACATGCAGACCTTAAAAAAAAGGAAGTTTTAAAAGTGCATATCTTCACTTCAGAAGCTCATACTTAAGTTCCATATGGCCAAGGGTGCACATTGGACCAATTGATTCCATATATGCATTGCACAGTGATCTGAAGCATTTTCCAGGCAAGATACACGCACGGATTTGTTCTGAGCTTAAAACTCAAAGACGCTTGTTTTTCATGAAAGTGCGTAGCCACAGTTTTCAGAGTTCTAGCCTCGCCCATACGGAGATAGCAGCAAATAATTTTATTCAGTCATATAATCACATTTCAACTATGTTTGTCTTTTTTCCTATTGATTTATACATACACAGAATGAAAAGTTTTTGACATGCAGACCTAAAAAAAAGCAAGTTTTAAAAAGTGCATATCTTCACTTCAGAAGCTCATACTAAGTTCCATATGCACATACATGCACATTGGGACCAATTGATTCCATATATGCATTGCACAGTGATCTGAAGCTCATTTCCAGGCAAGATACAGGCACGGATTCAAGTTCTGAGCTTAAAACCTCAAAGACGCGTGTTTTCATGAAAGTGAGAAGCCACAGTTTCAGAGTTCTAGCTCGCTTCCTCATTCGAGATAGCAGCAAATTCACTTTATTCAGGCATATAATCACATTGCACTATGTTTTCTTTTTTCCTACTGATTTATACTATTGTAAATGAAAAGTTTTGACATGCAGATTTAAAAAAAAGCAAGTTTGTAAAAAGTGTATATCTTCACTTCAGAAGCTCATACTAATTTGTATTATGGCCATACATGCATATTGGACCAATTGATGACATATATGCATTGCACAGTGATTGAAGTATTTTCCAGGCAAGATACACGCACGGATTCAAGTTCTGAGCTTAAAACTCAAAGACGGTTGTTTTCATGAAAGACGTGATAGCCACAGTTTCAGAGCTCTAGCTCATTTCCTTCGAGACAGCAGTAAATTCACTTTATTCAGGCATATAATCACATTGCCTTATGTTTGTCTTTTTTTCCCCATTGATTATACACAGAATGAAAAGTTTTGACATGCAGACCTGTGTAAGTTTTTAAAAGTGTATATCTTCACCAGAAGCTCACAATTAAGTTCCATATGGCCATACATGCACATTGACCAATTGATTCCATATATGCATTGCATAATAAGGGACTGAAGATTTTCCCCAGGCAAGATACACGCACGATCTGGGTTTGTATTCTTCACTTCAGAAGCTCATATGTTCCATATGGCATAATGCAATTGACAATTGATCCATATATGCATTGCACTGTGATTGAAGCTTTTCAGGCAAGATACACGACGGATTCAAGTTCTGAGCTTAAACCTCAAAACGGTTGTTTCATGAAAGGCGATATAAGTTTCAGAGCTCTAGCGCTTCCTTAGGAGATAGCAGCAAATCATTTATTCAGCATATAATCACATTTCACCTATGTGTCTTTTTCCATGATTTATAACAGAATGAAAGTTTTGACAGAGACCTAAAAAGTAGTTTTTAAAAGTCATATCTTCACTTCAGAAGCTCATACTAAGTTCCTATGGCCATACATGAACATTGGACCAATTGATTCCTTATATGCATTGCACGTGATCGAAGCTTTCCAGGCAAGATACACGCACGGATTCAAGTTCTGAGCTTAAACCTCAAAGACGGTCATGAAAGTGTAGCCACAGTTTCAGAGCTCTAGCCGCTCTCACGGAGATAGCAGCAATTCACCTTATTCAGTCATATAATCACATTTCACCTATGTTTGTCTTTTTTCCTACTGATTTATACAAGAATGAAAGTTTGACATGCAGACCTAAAAAGCAAGTTTTAAAAGTGATATCTTCACTTCAGAACTCATACTAAGTTCATATGGCCATACATGCAATTGACCAATTGATTCCATATATGCTTGCACAGTGATCAGCATTTCCAGGCAAGATACACGACGATTCAAGTTCTGAGCTTAAACTCAAAGACGGTTGTTTTCATGAAAGGCGATAGCCACAGTTTCAGAGTCTAGCTCGCTTCCTACGGAGATAGCAGCAAATTCACTTATTCAGTCATATAATCACATTTCACTATGTTTGTCTTTTTCCTACTGATTATACAAAGAAGTTCAGATAAAGTTAAAGTATTCATAGCATACTGTTAATGCACATCCATGACAATTGATCATATGCATAGTATCTGAGCTTTCCAGAAGTACACGACGATTCAAGTTCTGAGCTAACCCAAAGACGGCGAAAGTGATAGCACAGTTCAGAGTATGCTCGAGAGCGCATTCACTTATTCAGAATGAAATTTACATCACTTAAAATATGTTTTATTTTCTCACTGATTTATACTAATGAAAGTTTGACATGCAGACTAAAACAAGTTTTAAAGTGCATATCTTCATTAGTATCCTGATATAAGTTCCATATGAACATGAACTCAATTGATTCCATATATGCATTGCAAGTGATTGACAGTTTTCAGAGTACCCTTCAGATAAGCATTCCTTATTAAACTAAAACTGTTTCATGAAATGTTACTTTTCAGGCTTTTCAGCTTACGGAGATAGCAGCAAACACTTATTAATATATATCACATTTCACTCATGTTTGTCTTTTTCTACATTATACATCAGAGAAAAGTTTTGACACAGACTAAAAACAAGTTTTTAAAAGTGATTCATTCAGAAGTCAATTAGTTCATATGACATACATTATTGACCAATTATCATATATGCATTTAGCCAGTTGAAGCATTTCAGCAAGATACACGCACGATCAAGTCTGAGCATAAAACCTAAGACGTCTGATTTTCAATGAAAGTGCATGCAACCAAGTTTAGAGTCTCTTCCTCTAGGAGATAGCAGCAATTCACTTTATTGAAATATAATCAATATTTCACTTAGTTGCTTTTCCACATGATATTAATCAGAATGAAAACTTTTGACATGCAGACCTAAAAAGAAAGTTTTTAAAAGTCATTCACTTAAAGCTCATACTGAAGTCATATGGCCATAATACATATTGAATCAATTGATCTATATATTGCTATGGATCTGAAGATTTTCCAGGCAAGATTACACGTACGGATTCAAGTTCTGAGCTTAAACCCAAAGACGCTTGTTTTCATGAAGTGCGATAGCACAGTTTGTTCAGAGTCTAGCCTGCTTCCAGGAGATAGCAGCAAATTCATTTTATTCAGTCATATAATCAATTTCACTCATGTTTGTCTTTTTTCTCTGATTTATACTCAGAATGAAAAGTTTTGACATGCAGACTAAAAAAAAGTTTAAAAGTGATATCTTCACTTCAGAAGTCATACTAGTTCATATGCATACATGCAATTGGACAATTGATTCCATATATGCATTGACAGATCTGAAGCATTTCCAGGCAAGATACACGACGATTCAAGTTCTGAGCTTAACCTCAAACGCAGGTTCATGAAAGTGCGATAGCAAGTTTCAGAGTCTAGCTCCTTCCATCGGAGATAGGCAAATCACTTATTCAGTAATAATACATTCACCTGTTTGCTTTTTCCTACTGATTTATACAGAATGAAAAGTTTTGACATGCAGACTAAAAAAGCAAGTTTAAAAGTATATCTTCACTCAGAAGCTCATACTAAGTTCCATATGGCAATCACTATGACATTGATCTCCATATTCATTGACAGTATCGAAGCATTTCCAGCAAGAACACTGACGATTCAAGTTCTGAGCTTAAAACCTCAAGACGCTATGTTTCATGAAATGCATAGCATACAGTTTCAGAGCCTATTCGCAGCTTCCGGATAGCAGAATTCACTTTATTCATATATAATCACATTTCACCTAGTTGTCTTTTTCCTCTGATTTATACAGAATGAAAAGTTTTGACATGCAGACAAAAAGCAAGTTTTTAAATGTATATCTTACTTCAAGAATCAATAAGTTCATATGGCCAAATGCAATTGACCAATTGATTCCATATAGCATTGCACTAAGTGATTAGCATTCTTCCAGGCAAGATACACGCACGGATTAAGTTCTTGATTAAACCTCAAAGACGCGTGTTTTCATGAAGTGCGATAGACAGTTTCAGAGTTCAGCGCTTCTACGGAGATAGCAGCAAATTCACTCTTATTCAGCAATAATCATATTCACTATGTTTCTTTTCCCTGTTTGATTTTCTACTATAAGAAAAGTTTTGACATGCAGACCTAAAAAGCAAGTTTTAAAAGTGCATATCTTCACTTCAGAAGCTCATACTAAGTTCCATATGGCATACATGCAATTGACCAATTGATTCCATATATGCATTGCACGTGATCAGTTCAGAAGAACAGTTAGTTCGGCTAACCAAGACGAAAAGAAAGTTTCAGAGTTACGTTCGAGAGAATCATTTCAGCATATAATCAATTTACTATGTTTCTTTCAATTATAGAATGAAAGTTTTCATGACTAAAAGTTAAGTGCATCACTAGTATATGTTCTACTATAATTGACCAATTGATTCCATATATGTTGACGATAGTTCAGGCAAGATACAAGGATTCAAGTTCTGAGCTTAAACCCAAAGACGTTCAGTTGAGCTAAAACTAAAGGCTGGTTATGACAGTTTCAGATTGCCAGCTTTCGCTTACGAGATAGCAAGAGCAGAATTCACTTTATTCAGTCATATAATCACATTTCACTCATGTTTGTCTTTTTCCTACTGATTTATACACAGAATGAAAAGTTTACATGCAGCCTAAAAAAGAGTTTTAAAAAGTGCATATCTTCACTTCGAAGCTCATACTAAGTTCATATGGCCATACATGACATTGACCAATTGATTCCTATAGCTGCATGTGAACTTCAGAGCATTCCGCAGATCAGTCGAGTCAACTGAGCTTAACCCAGAAGTGCGTAGAAAGTGATCAGTTTCAGGTCTAGCTCGTTCGGAGATAGCAGCATTATTTCAGTATAATCACATTTCACTCATGTTTGTCTTTTTCCTACTGATTTATACCAGAATGAAAATTTTGACATGCAGACAAAAAAAGCAAGTTTTTAAAAGTGCATACTTCACTTCAGAACTCATACTAAGTTCCATATGGCCATACATGCACATTGGACCAATTGATTCCATATATGCATTGCAGTGATCGAGCATTTTCCAGGCAAGATACACGACGGATTCAAGTTCTGAGCTTAAAACCTCAAAGACGCTAGGTTTCATGAAAGTGAAGCCACAGTTTCAGAGTCTCTAGTCGCTTCCTGGAGAAAGCAAATTCACTTTATTCAGTCATATAATATTTCACTATGTTTCTTTTTCCTACTGATTTATACACAGAATGAAAAGTTTTGAATGCAGACTAAAAAATTAAAGTTATTATAGAAGCTCAACTATTCCAGAGTCTCATATAAGCCATTGGCCAATTGATATTGGACCAATTGATGTCATATGCATTGCAAGTATTTTCCAGGCAAGATACACACGGATTCAGTTCTGAGCTTAAAACCTCAAAGACGCGGTTTTCATGAAAGCGATAAGTTCAGAGCTTAGCTGCTTCTACGGAGATAGCAGCAAATTCACTTCTTATTCAGGCATATAATCACATTTCACTTTTGTCTTTTTTCCTATGATTATACACAGAATGAAAGTTTAATGAGACCTAAAAAGCAAGTTTAAAAAGTGTATATTTTCACCAGAAGCTCATACTAAGTTTCCATGGCCATACATGACATTAATTGAT
>CM056206.1:4559042-4581987 GCA_029692085.1 Gymnothorax javanicus | reverse complement strand
TGTTTTTCATGAAAGTCGTATAGCCACAGTTTCAGAGCTCTAGCTTCGCTTCCTTACGGAGATAGCAACAAATTCACTC
Organism: Gymnothorax javanicus; assembly: GCA_029692085.1. Classification (NCBI taxonomy): domain Eukaryota; kingdom Metazoa; phylum Chordata; class Actinopteri; order Anguilliformes; family Muraenidae; genus Gymnothorax; species Gymnothorax javanicus. Next base: position 4,581,908 of record CM056206.1, on the reverse strand, counting down.
TTATTCAGTCATATAATCACATTTCACTCATGTATGTCTTTTTCCTCCTGATTTATACTCAGAATGAAAAGTTTTGACATGCAGACCTAAAAAAAAAGCAAGTTTTTAAAAAAGTGCATATCTTCACTTCAGAAGCTCATACTAAGTTCCATATGGCCATACATGCACATTGGACCAATTGATTCCATATATGCATTGCACAGTGATCTGATTCATTTTCCAGGCAAGATACACATGCAGATTCAAGTTCTGGCTTAAAACCTCAAAAAGGCAGCGTGTTTTTTTCATGAAAGTCGTATAGCCACAGTTTCAGAGCTCTAGCTTCGCTTCCATTGGAGATAGCAGCAAATTCACTCTTATTCAGGCATATAATCACATTTCACTCATGTTTGTCTTTTTCCTACTGATTTATACACAGAATGAAAAGTTTTGACATGCAGACCTAAAAAAAGCAAGTTTTTTAAAAAGTGCATATCTTCACTTCAAGCTCATACTAAGTTCCATATGGCCATACATGCACATTGGACCAATTGATTCCATATATGCATTGCACTGTGATCTGAAGCTCATTCCAGGCAAGATAAACGCCGGAGTTCAAGTTCTGAGCTTAAAACCTCAAAGGCAGCGTGTTTTCATGAAAGTGCATTATAGCCACAGTTTCAGAGCTCTAGCTTCGCTTCCTTTACGGAGATAGCAGCAAATTCACTCTTATTCAGTCATATAATCACATTTCACTCATGTTTGTCTTTTCCTACTGATTTATACACAGAATGAAAAAGTTTTGACATGCAGACGTAAAAAAGCAAGTTTTTAAAAAGTGCATATCTTCACTTCAGAAGATTATACTAAGTTTCATATGGCCATACATGCATATTGTACCAATTGATTCCATATATGCATTGCACTGTGATCTGAAGCATTTTCCAGGCAAGATACACGCACGGAGTTCAAGTTCTGAGCTTAAAACCTCAAAAGCCGTTTGTTTTTCATGAAAGTGCGTATAGCCACAGTTTCAGAGCTCTAGCTCGCTTCCTTACGGAGATAGCAGCAAATTCACTCTTATTCAGTCATATAATCACATTTCACTCATGTTTGTCTTTTTCCTACTGATTTATACACAGAATGAAAAGTTTTGACATGCAGACGTAAAAAAAGCAAGTTTTTAAAAAAGTGCATATCTTCACTTCAGAAGCTCATACTAAGTTCCACATGGCCATACATGCACATTGGACCAATTGATACCATATATGCATTGCACAGTGATCTGAAGCATTTTCCAGGCAAGATACGCATGCAGTTCAAGTTCTGAGCTTAAAACCTCAAAAGACGCGTGTTTTTCATGAAAGTGCGTATAGCCACAGTTTCAGAGCTCTGGCTTCCTTCCATACGGAGATAGCAGCAAATTCACTCTTATTCAGTCATATAATCACATTTCACTCATGTATGTCTTTTTCCTACTGATTTATACACAGAATGAAAAGTTTTTGACATGCAGACCTAAAAAAAAGCAAGTTTTTAAAAAAGTGCATATCTTCACTTCAGAAGCTCATACTAAGTTCCATATGGCCATACATGCACATTGGACCAATTGATTCCATATATGCATTGCACAGTGATCTGAAGCATTTTTCCAGGGAAGATACACGCACAGTTCAAGTTCTGAGCTTAAAACCTCAAAGGCGCGTGTTTTTCATGATGAAAGTGCGTATAGCCACAGTTTCAGAGCTCTAGCTCGCTTCCTTACGGAGATAGCAGCAAATTCACTCTTATTCAGGCATATAATCACATTTCACTCATGTTTGTCTTTTTCCTACTGATTTATACACAGAATGAAAAGTTTTGACATGCAGACCTAAAAAAAAAGCAAGTTTTTAAAAAAGTGCATATCTTCACTTCAGAAGCTCATACTAAGTTCCACATGGCCATACATGCACATTGGACCAATTGATACCATATATGCATTGCACAGTGATCTGAAGCATTTTCCAGGCAAGATACGCCGCAGTTCAAGTTCTGAGCTTAAAACCTCAAAGGCGGCGTGTTTTTTCATGAAAGTGCTTATAGCCACAGTTTCAGAGCTCTAGCTCGCTTCCTTACGGAGATAGCAGCAAATTCACTCTTATTCAGTCATATAATCACATTTCACTCATGTTTGTCTTTTTCCTACTGATTTATACACAGAATGAAAAGTTTTTGACATGCAGACCTAAAAAAAAAGCAAGTTTTTAAAAAAGTGCATATCTTCACTTCAGAAGCTCATACTAAGTTCCATATGGCCATACATGCACATTGGACCAATTGATTCCATATATGCATTGCACAGTGATCTGAAGCATCTTTCCAGGCAAGATACTGCGCCGGATTCAAGTTCTGAGCTTAAAACCTCAAAAGGCAGGCGTGTTTTTCATGAAAGTGCTTATAGCCACAGTTTCAGAGCTCTAGCTCGCTTCCTTACGGAGATAGCAGCAAATTCACTCTTATTCAGGCATATAATCACATTTCACTCATGTTTGTCTTTTTCCTACTGATTTATACACAGAATGAAAAAGTTTTTGACATGCAGACGTAAAAAAAGCAAGTTTTTAAAAAAGTGCATATCTTCACTTCAGAAGCTCATACTAAGTTCCACATGGCCATACATGCACATTGGACCAATTGATACCATATATGCATTGCACAGTGATCTGAAGCATTTTCCAGGCAAGATACACGCCGCAGTTCAAGTTCTGAGCTTAAAACCTCAAAAAGGCAGCGTGTTTTTCATGAAAGTGCGTATAGCCACAGTTTCAGAGCTCTAGCTTCGCTTCCTTACGGAGATAGCAGCAAATTCACTCTTATTCAGGCATATAATCACATTTCACTCATGTTTGTCTTTTTTCCTACTGATTTATACACAGAATGAAAAGTTTTGACATGCAGACCTAAAAAAAAGCAAGTTTTTAAAAAGTGCATATCTTCACTTCAGAAGCTCATACTAAGTTCCACATGGCCATACATGCACATTGGACCAATTGATTCCATATATGCATTGCACAGTGATCTGAAGCATTTTCCAGGCAAGGCAAGATTGCCGCAGTTCAAGTTCTGAGCTTAAAACCTCAAAAGGCGCGTGTTTTTCATGAAAGTGCGTATAGCCACAGTTTCAGAGCTCTAGCTTCGCTTCCTTACGGAGATAGCAGCAAATTCACTCTTATTCAGTCATATAATCACATTTCACTCATGTTTGTCTTTTTCCTACTGATTTATACACAGAATGAAAAGTTTTTGACATGCAGACCTAAAAAAAAAGCAAGTTTTAAAAAAAGTGCATATCTTCACTTCAGAAGCTCATACTAAGTTCCATATGGCCATACATGCACATTGGACCAATTGATTCCATATATGCATTGCACAGTGATCTGAAGCTTTTCCAGGCAAGATAAGCGCCGCAGTTCAAGTTCTGAGCTTAAAACCTCAAAGGCGCGTGTTTTTCATGAAAGTGCGTATAGCCACAGTTTCAGAGCTCTAGCTCGCTTCCTTACGGAGATAGCAGCAAATTCACTCTTATTCAGTCATATAATCACATTTCACTCATGTTTGTCTTTTTTCCTACTGATTTATACACAGAATGAAAAGTTTTGACATGCAGACCTAAAAAAAAGCAAGTTTTTAAAAAAGTGCATATCTTCACTTCAGAAGCTCATACTAAGTTCCATATGGCCATACATGCACATTGGACCAATTCATTCCATATATGCATTGCACAGTGATCTGAAGCATTTTCCAGGCAAGATACACGCCGCAGTTCAAGTTCTGAGCTTAAAACCTCAAAGGCGGCGTGTTTTCATGAAAGTGCGCTTATAGCCACAGTTTCAGAGCTCTAGCTCGCTTCCTTACGGAGATAGCAGCAAATTCACTCTTATTCAGGCATATAATCACATTTCACTCATGTTTGTCTTTTTTCCTACTGATTTTTATACTCAGAATGAAAAGTTTTGACATGCAGACCTAAAAAAAAAAAGCAAGTTTTTAAAAAGTGCATATCTTCACTTCAGAAGCTCATACTAAGTTCCATATGGCCATACATGCACATTGGACCAATTGATTCCATATATGCATTGCACAGTGATCTGAAGCATTTTCCAGGCAAGATACACGCCGGATTCAAGTTCTGAGCTTAAAACCTCAAAAGGCGCGTGTTTTTTCATGAAAAGTGCGTATAGCCACAGTTTCAGAGCTCTAGCTTCGCTTCCTTCGGAGATAGCAGCAAATTCACTCTTATTCAGGCATATAATCACATTTCACTCATGTTTGTCTTTTTCCTACTGATTTATACACAGAATGAAAAGTTTTGACATGCAGACCTAAAAAAAAGCAAGTTTTTTAAAAAAGTGCATATCTTCACTTCAGAAGCTCATACTAAGTTCCATATGGCCATACATGCACATTGGACCAATTGATTCCATATATGCATTGCACAGTGATCTGAAGCATTTTCCAGGCAAGATACGCGCCGGATTCAAGTTCTGAGCTTAAAACCTCAAAAAGGCGCGTGTTTTTTCATGAAAGTGCGTATAGCCACAGTTTCAGAGCTCTAGCTCGCTTCCTTTACGGAGATAGCAGCAAATTCACTCTTATTCAGTCATATAATCACATTTCACTCATGTTTGTCTTTTTTCCTACTGATTTATACACAGAATGAAAAGTTTTGACATGCAGACCTAAAAAAAAAAGCAAGTTTTTAAAAAGTGCATATCTTCACTTCAGAAGCTCATACTAAGTTCCATATGGCCATACATGCACATTGGACCAATTGATTCCATATATGCATTGCACTGTGATCTGAAGCATTTTCCAGGCAAGATACTGCGCACGGATTCAAGTTCTGAGCTTAAAACCTCAAAAAGGCGCGTGTTTTTCATGAAAGTGCGTATAGCCACAGTTTCAGAGCTCTAGCTCGCTTCCTTCGGAGATAGCAGCAAATTCACTCTTATTCAGTCATATAATCACATTTCACTCATGTTTGTCTTTTTCCTACTGATTTATACACAGAATGAAAAAGTTTTGACATGCAGACCTAAAAAAAAGCAAGTTTTTAAAAAGTGCATATCTTCACTTCAGAAGCTCATACTAAGTTCCATATGGCCATACATGCACATTGGACCAATTGATTCCATATATGCATTGCACTGTGATCTGAAGCTCTTTCCAGGCAAGATACACGCACGGATTCAAGTTCTGAGCTTAAAACCTCAAAGACGCGTGTTTTCATGAAAGTGCTTATAGCCACAGTTTCAGAGCTCTAGCTCGCTTCCTTTACGGAGATAGCAGCAAATTCACTCTTATTCAGTCATATAATCACATTTCACTCATGTTTGTCTTTTTCCTACTGATTTATACTCAGAATGAAAAGTTTTGACATGCAGACCTAAAAAAAAAGCAAGTTTTTAAAAAAGTGCATATCTTCACTTCAGAAGCTCATACTAAGTTCCACATGGCCATACATGCACATTGGACCAATTGATACCATATATGCATTGCACAGTGATCTGAAGCATTTTCCAGGCAAGATACACGCACGCAGTTCAAGTTCTGAGCTTAAAACCTCAAAGGCGCGTGTTTTTCATGAAAGTGCGTATAGCCACAGTTTCAGAGCTCTAGCTCGCTTCCTTCGGAGATAGCAGCAAATTCACTCTTATTCAGGCATATAATCACATTTCACTCATGTTTGTCTTTTTCCTACTGATTTATACACAGAATGAAAAGTTTTGACATGCAGACCTAAAAAAAAGCAAGTTTTTAAAAAGTGCATATCTTCACTTCAGAAGCTCATACTAAGTTCCATATGGCCATACATGCACATTGGACCAATTGATTCCATATATGCATTGCACAGTGATCTGAAGCATTTTCCAGGCAAGATACACGCACGGATTCAAGTTCTGAGCTTAAAACCTCAAAAGGCAGCGTGTTTTTCATGAAAGTGCGTATAGCCACAGTTTCAGAGCTCTAGCTTCGCTTCCTTACGGAGATAGCAGCAAATTCACTCTTATTCAGTCATATAATCACATTTCACTCATGTTTGTCTTTTTCCTACTGATTTATACACAAGTTTTCACATGCAGACCTAAAAAAAAGCAAGTTTTTAAAAAAGTGCATATCTTCACTTCAGAAGCTCATACTAAGTTCCATATGGCCATACATGCACATTGGACCAATTGATTCCATATATGCATTGCACAGTGATCTGAAGCATTTTCCAGGCAAGATACACGCCGCAGTTCAAGTTCTGAGCTTAAAACCTCAAAAGGCGTGTTTTTCATGAAAGTGCGTATAGCCACAGTTTCAGAGCTCTAGCTCGCTTCCTTTCGGAGATAGCAGCAAATTCACTCTTATTCAGTCATATAATCACATTTCACTCATGTTTGTCTTTTTCCTACTGATTTATACACAGAATGAAAAGTTTTGACATGCAGACCTAAAAAAAAGCAAGTTTTTAAAAAAGTGCATATCTTCACTTCAGAAGCTCATACTAAGTTCCATATGGCCATACATGCACATTGGACCAATTGATTCCATATATGCATTGCACTGTGATCTGAAGCTCATTCCAGGCAAGATAAGCGCCGCAGTTCAAGTTCTGAGCTTAAAACCTCAAAGACGTGTGTTTTCATGAAAGTGCGTATAGCCACAGTTTCAGAGCTCTAGCTCGCTTCCTTACGGAGATAGCAGCAAATTCACTCTTATTCAGTCATATAATCACATTTCACTCATGTTTGTCTTTTTCCTACTGATTTATACACAGAATGAAAAGTTTTGACATGCAGACGTAAAAAAAAAAAAAAAAAAAAAAAAGTGCATATCTTCACTTCAGAAGCTCATACTAAGTTCCATATGGCCATACATGCATATTGGACCAATTGATTCCATATATGCATTGCACTGTGATCTGAAGCTCTTTCAGGCAAGATACGCCGCAGTTCAAGTTCTGAGCTTAAAACCTCAAAGGCAGCGTGTTTTTCATGAAAGTGCTTATAGCCACAGTTTCAGAGCTCTAGCTCGCTTCCTTCGGAGATAGCAGCAAATTCACTCTTATTCAGTCATATAATCACATTTCACTCATGTATGTCTTTTTCCTCCTGATTTATACTCAGAATGAAAAGTTTTGACATGCAGACGTAAAAAAAAGCAAGTTTTTAAAAAAGTGCATATCTTCACTTCAGAAGCTCATACTAAGTTCCACATGGCCATACATGCACATTGGACCAATTGATTCCATATATGCATTGCACAGTGATCTGAAGCATTTTCCAGGCAAGATACACCGCGGTTCAAGTTCTGAGCTTAAAACCTCAAAGACGCGTGTTTTCATGAAAGTGCGTATAGCCACAGTTTCAGAGTTCTAGCTCGCTTCCATTCGGAGATAGCAGCAAATTCACTCTTATTCAGGCATATAATCACATTGCACTCATGTTTCTCTTTTTCCTACTGATTTATACACAGAATGAAAAGTTTTGACATGCAGACCTAAAAAAAAAGCAAGTTTGTAAAAAAGTGCATATCTTCACTTCAGAAGCTCATACTAAGTTCCATATGGCCATACATGCACATTGGACCAATTGATGACATATATGCATTGCACAGTGATCTGAAGCATTTTCCAGGCAAGATACACGCACGCAGTTCAAGTTCTGAGCTTAAAACCTCAAAAGAGCGTGTGTTTTCATGAAAGTGCGTATAGCCACAGTTTCAGAGCTCTAGCTCGCTTCCTTTCGGAGATAGCAGCAAATTCACTCTTATTCAGGCATATAATCACATTTCACTCATGTTTGTCTTTTTCCTACTGATTTATACACAGAATGAAAAGTTTTGACATGCAGACCTAAAAAAAGCAAGTTTTTAAAAAAGTGCATATCTTCACTTCAGAAGCTCATACTAAGTTCCATATGGCCATACATGCACATTGGACCAATTGATTCCATATATGCATTGCACAGTGATCTGAAGCATTTTCCAGGCAAGATACACGCCGCAGTTCAAGTTCTGAGCTTAAAACCTCAAAAACGTGTGTTTTTCATGAAAGTGCGTATAGCCACAGTTTCAGAGCTCTAGCTTCGCTTCCTTCGGAGATAGCAGCAAATTCACTCTTATTCAGTCATATAATCACATTTCACTCATGTTTGTCTTTTTCCTACTGATTTATACACAGAATGAAAAGTTTTGACATGCAGACCTAAAAAAAGCAAGTTTTTAAAAAAGTGCATATCTTCACTTCAGAAGCTCATACTAAGTTCCATATGGCCATACATGCACATTGGACCAATTGATTCCATATATGCATTGCACAGTGATCTGAAGCATTTTCCAGGCAAGATACTGCATACAGTTCAAGTTCTGAGCTTAAAACCTCAAAGGCAGCGTGTTTTTCATGAAAGTGCATTATAGCCACAGTTTCAGAGCTCTAGCTCGCTTCCATTCGGAGATAGCAGCAAATTCACTCTTATTCAGGCATATAATCACATTTCACTCATGTTTGTCTTTTTCCTACTGATTTATACACAGAATGAAAAGTTTTGACATGCAGACCTAAAAAAAAGCAAGTTTTTAAAAAGTGCATATCTTCACTTCAGAAGCTCATACTAAGTTCCACATGGCCATACATGCACATTGGACCAATTGATACCATATATGCATTGCACAGTGATCTGAAGCATTTTCCAGGCAAGATACTGCACCGCAGTTCAAGTTCTGAGCTTAAAACCTCAAAGACGCGTGTTTTCATGAAAGTGCGTATAGCCACAGTTTCAGAGCTCTAGCTCGCTTCCTTACGGAGATAGCAGCAAATTCACTCTTATTCAGTCATATAATCACATTTCACTCATGTTTGTCTTTTTCCTGCTGATTTATACTCAGAATGAAAAGTTTTGACATGCAGACGTAAAAAAAAGCAAGTTTTTAAAAAAGTGCACATCTTCACTTCAGAAGCTCATACTAAGTTCCATATGGCCATACATGCACATTGGACCAATTGATTCCATATATGCATTGCACAGTGATCTGAAGCTTTTCCAGGCAAATATACACGGATTCAAGTTCTGAGCTTAAAACCTCAAAAAAAAGTTTTTCATGAAAGTGCGTATAGCCACAGTTTCAAAAGCGCTTTTTCGGAGATGCAGCAAATTATCTTATTCAGGCATATAATCATTTTCACTCATGTTTGTCTTTTTTCCTACTGATTTATACACAGAATGAAAAGTTTTGACATGCAGACCTAAAAAAAAAAAGCAAGTTTTTTAAAAAGTGCATATCTTCACTTCAGAAGCTCATACTAAGTTCCATATGGCCATACATGCACATTGGACCAATTGATTCCATATATGCATTGCACAGTGATCTGAAGCATTTTTCAGGCAAGATAATTCAAGTTCTGAGCTTCAAAGGCGCGTGTTTTCATGAAAGTGCATATAGCCACAGTTTCAAGTTCTGAGCAGCAAAACTTATTCTCAATAATCGCACTCATGTTTCTTTTTTCTGAGCTTAAAACCTCAAAACAGAATGTTTTTTTCAGAAAGTGCAAGTTTTAAAAAAGTATAGCCACAGTTTCAGAGCTCTAGCAATTGATTCCTTCCTTGCACAGGAGATAGCAGCAAATTCACTCTTATTCAGTCATATAAATCACATTTCACTCATGTTTGTCTTTTTCCTACTGATTTATACACAGAATGAAAAGTTTTGACATGCAGACCTAAAAAAAAGCAAGTTTTAAAAAAGTGCATATCTTCACTTCAGAAGCTCATACTAAGTTCCATATGGCCATACATGCACATTGGACCAATTGATTCCATATATGCATTGCACAGTGATCTGAAGCATTTTCCAGGCAAGATACACGCCGCGGATTCAAGTTCTGAGCTTAAAACCTCAAAGGCGGCGTGTTTTCATGAAAGTGCGTATAGCCACAGTTTCAGAGCTCTAGCTCGCTTCCTTACGGAGATAGCAGCAAATTCACTCTTATTCAGTCATATAATCACATTTCACTCATGTTTGTCTTTTTTCCTACTGATTTATACACAGAATGAAAAAGTTTTGACATGCAGACCTAAAAAAAAAGCAAGTTTTTAAAAAGTGCATATCTTCACTTCAGAAGCTCATACTAAGTTCCATATGGCCATACATGCACATTGGACCAATTGATTCCATATATGCATTGCACAGTGATCTGAAGCATTTTCCAGGCAAGATACACGCGCGCAGTTCAAGTTCTGAGCTTAAAACCTCAAAAGGCAGCGTGTTTTTCATGAAAGTGCTTATAGCCACAGTTTCAAAGCTCTAGCTCGCTTCTTCTTCGGAGATAGCAGCAAATTCACTCTTATTCAGGCATATAATCACATTTCACTCATGTTTGTCTTTTTTTCCTACTGATTTATACACAGAATGAAAAGTTTTGACATGCAGACCTAAAAAAAGCAAGTTTTTAAAAAAAGTGCATATCTTCACTTCAGAAGCTCATACTAAGTTCCATATGGCCATACATGCACATTGGACCAATTGATTCCATATATGCATTGCACAGTGATCTGAAGCATTTTCCAGGCAAGATACACGCCTTGCAGTTCAAGTTCTGAGCTTAAAACTCTGAAGGTTGTTTTTCATTGCGTATAGCCACAGTTTCAGAGCTCTAGCTCGCTTCCTTACGGAGATAGCAGCAAATTCACTCTTATTCAGTCATATAATCACATTTCACTCATGTTTGTCTTTTTCCTACTGATTTATACACAGAATGAAAAAGTTTTGACATGCAGACCTAAAAAAAAGCAAGTTTTTAAAAAAGTGCATATCTTCACTTCAGAAGCTCATACTAAGTTCCATATGGCCATACATGCACATTGGACCAATTGATTCCATATATGCATTGTACTGTGATCTGAAGCATTTTCCAGGCAAGATACGCACGGCAGTTCAAGTTCTGAGCTTAAAACCTCAAAAAGGCGCGTGTTTTTCATGAAAGTGCTTATAGCCACAGTTTCAGAGCTCTAGCTCGCTTCCTTACGGAGATAGCAGCAAATTCACTCTTATTCAGGCATATAATCACATTTCACTCATGTTTGTCTTTTTCCTACTGATTTATACACAGAATGAAAAGTTTTGACATGCAGACCTAAAAAAAGCAAGTTTTTAAAAAGTGCATATCTTCACTTCAGAAGCTCATACTAAGTTCCATATGGCCATACATGCACATTGGACCAATTGATTCCATATATGCATTGCACAGTGATCTGAAGCATTTTCCAGGCAAAGATGCGCCGCAGTTCAAGTTCTGAGCTTAAAACCTCAAAAGGCGTGTGTTTTCATGAAAGTGCGTATAGCCACAGTTTCAGAGCTCTGGCTCGCTTCCTTCGGAGATAGCAGCAAATTCACTCTTATTCAGGCATATAATCACATTTCACTCATGTTTGTCTTTTTCCTACTGATTTATACACAGAATGACCGGATTCCTGCTGATTTATACTCAGAATGAAAAGTTTTGACATGCAGACGTAAAAAAAAGCAAGTTTTTAAAAAAGTGCATATCTTCACTTCAGAAGCTCATACTAAGTTCCATATGGCCATACATGCACATTGGACCAATTGATTCCATATATGCATTGCACAGTGATCTGAAGCATTTTCAGGCAAGATACACATGCAGTTCAAGTTCTGAGCTTAAAACCTCAAAAGGCGCGTGTTTTCATGAAGTGCATTATAGCCACAGTTTCAGAGCTCTAGCTCGCTTCCTTACGGAGATAGCAGCAAATTCACTCTTATTCAGGCATATAATCACATTTCACTCATGTTTGTCTTTTTCCTACTGATTTATACACAGAATGAAAAGTTTTGACATGCAGACCTAAAAAAAAGCAAGTTTTAAAAAAGTGCATATCTTCACTTCAGAAGCTCATACTAAGTTCCATATGGCCATACATGAACATTGGACCAATTGATTCCATATATGCATTGCACAGTGATCTGAAGCATTTTCCAGGCAAGATACGCCGCAGATTCAAGTTCTGAGCTTAAAACCTCAAAAGGCAGCGTGTTTTTCATGAAAGTGCGTATAGCCACAGTTTCAGAGCTCTAGCTTCGCTTCCTTCTGGAGATAGCAGCAAATTCACTCTTATTCAGTCATATAATCACATTTCACTCATGTTTGTCTTTTTCCTACTGATTTATACACAGAATGAAAAGTTTTGACATGCAGACCTAAAAAAAAGCAAGTTTTTAAAAAAGTGCATATCTTCACTTCAGAAGCTCATACTAAGTTCCATATGGCCATACATGCACATTGGACCAATTGATTCCATATATGCATTGCACAGTGATCTGAAGCATTTTCCAGGCAAGATACGCCGGAGTTCAAGTTCTGAGCTTAAAACCTCAAAGACGCGTGTTTTCATGAAAGTGCGTATAGCCACAGTTTCAGAGCTCTAGCTCGCTTCCTTACGGAGATAGCAGCAAATTCACTCTTATTCAGGCATATAATCACATTTCACTCATGTTTGTCTTTTTCCTACTGATTTATACACAGAATGAAAAGTTTTTGACATGCAGACCTAAAAAAAAGCAAGTTTTAAAAAAGTGCATATCTTCACTTCAGAAGCTCATACTAAGTTCCATATGGCCATACATGCACATTGGACCAATTGATTCCATATATGCATTGCACAGTGATGATTTTCTGATTCAAGTTCTGAGCTTAAAACCTCAAAGTTGCAAGATATAGCCACAGTTTCAGAGCTCTAGCTTCGCAGTTCAAGCAAATTTCTTATTCAGTCATATAAAATTTCACTCATGTTTGTCTTTTTCCTCTGATTTATACTCAGAATGAAAAGTTTTGACATGCAGACCTAAAAAAAGCAAGTTTTTAAAAAAGTGCATATCTTCACTTCAGAAGCTCATACTAAGTTCCATATGGCCATACATGCACATTGGACCAAATTCCTATTATTCAGTGGCATATAATCTGCACCGGAGTTCAGTTTCTTAAAACCTCATGTTTGTTTTTCATTTTAGCCCAGTTTCAGAGCTGATTTATACGGAGACAGAATCAAAAAGGCATATAATCACATTTCACTCATTTGACATGCAGACCTAAAAAAAAGCAAGTTTTAAAAAAGTGCATATCTTCACTTCAGAAGCTCATACTAAGTTCCATATGGCCATACATGCACATTGGACCAATTGATTCCATATATGCATTGCACAGTGATCTGAAGCATTTTCCAGGCAAGATACACGCGGCAGTTCAAGTTCTGAGCTTAAAACCTCAAAAAGGCAGCGTGTTTTTCATGAAAGTCATTATAGCCACAGTTTCAGAGCTCTAGCTCGCTTCCTTTACGGAGATAGCAGCAAATTCACTCTTATTCAGTCATATAATCACATTTCACTCATGTTTGTCTTTTTCCTACTGATTTATACACAGAATGAAAAGTTTTGACATGCAGACCTAAAAAAAAAGCAAGTTTTTAAAAAGTGCATATCTTCACTTCAGAAGCTCATACTAAGTTCCATATGGCCATACATGCACATTGGACCAATTGATTCCATATATGCATTGCACAGTGATCTGAAGCATTTTCCAGGCAAGATACACGCCGCAGTTCAAGTTCTGAGCTTAAAACCTCAAAGGCGCGTGTTTTTCATGAAAGTGCGTATAGCCACAGTTTCAGAGCTCTAGCTTTCGCTTCCTTCTGGAGATAGCAGCAAATTCACTCTTATTCAGGCATATAATCACATTTCACTCATGTTTGTCTTTTTTCCTACTGATTTATACACAGAATGAAAAGTTTTGACATGCAGACCTAAAAAAAGCAAGTTTTTAAAAAGTGCATATCTTCACTTCAGAAGCTCATACTAAGTTCCACATGGCCATACATGCACATTGGACCAATTGATACCATATATGCATTGCACAGTGATCTGAAGCATTTTCCAGGCAAGATACACGCCGCAGTTCAAGTTCTGAGCTTAAAACCTCAAAAGGCAGCGTGTTTTTCATGAAAGTGCGTATAGCCACAGTTTCAGAGCTCTAGCTCGCTTCCTTACGGAGATAGCAGCAAATTCACTCTTATTCAGGCATATAATCACATTTCACTCATGTTTGTCTTTTTCCTACTGATTTATACACAGAATGAAAAGTTTTGACATGCAGACGTAAAAAAAAGCAAGTTTTTAAAAAAGTGCATATCTTCACTTCAGAAGCTCATACTAAGTTCCATATGGCCATACATGCACATTGGACCAATTGATTCCATATATGCATTGCACAGTGATCTGAAGCATTTTCCAGGCAAGATACACGCCGCAGTTCAAGTTCTGAGCTTAAAACCTCAAAAGGCAGCGTGTTTTCATGAAAGTGCGTATAGCCACAGTTTCAGAGCTCTAGCTCGCTTCCATACGGAGATAGCAGCAAATTCACTCTTATTCAGTCATATAATCACATTTCACTCATGTTTGTCTTTTTCCTACTGATTTATACACAGAATGAAAAGTTTTGACATGCAGACCTAAAAAAAAAGCAAGTTTGTAAAAAAGTGCATATCTTCACTTCAGAAGCTCATACTAAGTTCCATATGGCCATACATGCACATTGGACCAATTGATTCCATATATGCATTGCACAGTGATCTGAAGCATTTTCCAGGCAAGATACACGCGCAGTTCAAGTTCTGAGCTTAAAACCTCAAAAGGCGCGTGTTTTTCATGAAAGTGCGTATAGCCACAGTTTCAGAGCTCTGGCTTCGCTTCCTTCGGAGATAGCAGCAAATTCACTCTTATTCAGGCATATAATCACATTTCACTCATGTTTGTCTTTTTTCCTACTGATTTATACACAGAATGAAAAGTTTTGACATGCAGACCTAAAAAAAAGCAAGTTTTTAAAAAAGTGCATATCTTCACTTCAGAAGCTCATACTAAGTTCCATATGGCCATACATGCACATTGGACCAATTGATTCCATATATGCATTGCACAGTGATCTGAAGCATTTTCCAGGCAAGATACGCGCGCGGATTCAAGTTCTGAGCTTAAAACCTCAAAAGGCGGTTGTTTTTCATGAAAGTGCGTATAGCCACAGTTTCAGAGCTCTAGCTCGCTTCCTTACGGAGATAGCAGCAAATTCACTCTTATTCAGTCATATAATCACATTTCACTCATGTTTGTTTTTTTTCCTACTGATTTATACACAGAATGAAAAGTTTTGACATGCAGACCTAAAAAAAGCAAGTTTTTAAAAAAGTGCATATCTTCACTTCAGAAGCTCATACTAAGTTCCATATGGCCATACATGCACATTGGACCAATTGATTCCATATATGCATTGCACTGTGATCTGAAGCATTTTCCAGGCAAGATACACGCCGGATTCAAGTTCTGAGCTTAAAACCTCAAAGGCAGCGTGTTTTCATGAAAGTGCGTATAGCCACAGTTTCAGAGCTCTAGCTCGCTTCCTTCGGAGATAGCAGCAAATTCACTCTTATTCAGTCATATAATCACATTTCACTCATGTTTGTTTTTCCTACTGATTTATACACAGAATGAAAAGTTTTTGACATGCAGACCTAAAAAAAGCAAGTTTTTAAAAAAGTGCATATCTTCACTTCAGAAGCTCATACTAAGTTCCATATGGCCATACATGCATATTGTACCAATTGATTCCATATATGCTTTGCACTGTGATCTGAAGCTCTTTCCAGGCAAGATACGCCGCAGTTCAAGTTCTGAGCTTAAAACCTCAAAGGCAGCGTGTTTTTCATGAAAGTGCTTATAGCCACAGTTTCAGAGCTCTAGCTTCGCTTCCTTACGGAGATAGCAGCAAATTCACTCTTATTCAGTCATATAATCACATTTCACTCATGTTTGTCTTTTTCCTACTGATTTATACACAGAATGAAAAGTTTTGACATGCAGACCTAAAAAAAGCAAGTTTTAAAAAAGTGCATATCTTCACTTCAGAAGCTCATACTAAGTTCCATATGGCCATACATGCACATTGGACCAATTGATTCCATATATGCATTGCACAGTGATCTGAAGCATTTTCCAGGCAAGATACTGCGCCGCAGTTCAAGTTCTGAGCTTAAAACCTCAAAGGCAGCGTGTTTTTCATGAAAGTGCGTATAGCCACAGTTTCAGAGCTCTAGCTTCG
Source organism: Gymnothorax javanicus (assembly GCA_029692085.1). Taxonomy (NCBI): domain Eukaryota; kingdom Metazoa; phylum Chordata; class Actinopteri; order Anguilliformes; family Muraenidae; genus Gymnothorax; species Gymnothorax javanicus. Next base: position 4,565,743 of record CM056206.1, on the reverse strand, counting down.
CTTCCTTTCGGAGATAGCAGCAAATTCACTCTTATTCAGGCATATAATCACATTTCACTCATGTTTGTCTTTTTTTCCTACTGATTTATACACAGAATGAAAAGTTTTTGACATGCAGACATAAAAAAAAAGCAAGTTTTTAAAAAAGTGCATATCTTCACTTCAGAAGCTCATACTAAGTTCCATATGGCCATACATGCACATTGGACCAATTGATTCCATATATGCATTGCACAGTGATCTGAAGCATTTTCCAGGCAAGATACACGCCGCAGTTCAAGTTCTGAGCTTAAAACCTCAAAGGCAGCGTGTTTTCATGAAAGTGCGTATAGCCACAGTTTCAGAGCTCTAGCTCGCTTTCCTTACGGAGATAGCAGCAAATTCACTCTTATTCAGGCATATAATCACATTTCACTCATGTTTGTCTTTTTTCCTACTGATTTATACACAGAATGAAAAGTTTTGACATGCAGACCTAAAAAAAAGCAAGTTTTTTTAAAAAGTGCATATCTTCACTTCAGAAGCTCATACTAAGTTCCATATGGCCATACATGCACATTGGACCAATTGATTCCATATATGCATTGCACAGTGATGATCTGAAGCATTTTCCAGGCAAGATACACGCACGGATTCAAGTTCTGAGCTTAAAACCTCAAAGGCGGCGTGTTTTTTCATGAAAGTGCGTATAGCCACAGTTTCAGAGCTCTAGCTCGCTTCCTTCTGGAGATAGCAGCAAATTCACTCTTATTCAGGCATATAATCACATTTCACTCATGTTTGTCTTTTTCCTACTGATTTATACACAGAATGAAAAGTTTTGACATGCAGACCTAAAAAAAAAGCAAGTTTTTAAAAAAGTGCATATCTTCACTTCAGAAGCTCATACTAAGTTCCATATGGCCATACATGCACATTGGACCAATTGATTCCATATATGCATTGCACAGTGATCTGAAGCATTTTCCAGGCAAGATACACGCACGGATTCAAGTTCTGAGCTTAAAACCTCAAAGGCGTTGTGTTTTTCATGAAAGTGCGTATAGCCACAGTTTCAGAGCTCTAGCTTCGCTTCCTTCTCGGATAGCAGCAAATTCACTCTTATTCAGGCATATAATCACATTTCACTCATGTTTGTCTTTTTCCTACTGATTTATACACAGAATGAAAAGTTTTGACATGCAGACCTAAAAAAAGCAAGTTTTTAAAAAGTGCATATCTTCACTTCAGAAGCTCATACTAAGTTCCATATGGCCATACATGCACATTGGACCAATTGATTCCATATATGCATTGCACAGTGATCTGAAGCATTTTCCAGGCAAGATACACGCACGGATTCAAGTTCTGAGCTTAAAACCTCAAAGACGCGTGTTTTCATGAAAGTGCTTATAGCCACAGTTTCAGAGCTCTAGCTCGCTTCCTTACGGAGATAGCAGCAAATTCACTCTTATTCAGGCATATAATCACATTTCACTCATGTTTGTCTTTTTCCTACTGATTTATACACAGAATGAAAAGTTTTGACATGCAGACCTAAAAAAAAAGCAAGTTTTTAAAAAAGTGCATATCTTCACTTCAGAAGCTCATACTAAGTTCCATATGGCCATACATGCACATTGGACCAATTGATTCCATATATGCATTGCAAAGTGATCTGAAGCATTTTCCAGGCAAGATACACGCGCCGCAGTTCAAGTTCTGAGCTTAAAACCTCAAAGGCAGCGTGTTTTCATGAAAGTGCGTATAGCCACAGTTTCAAAGCTCTAGCTCGCTTCCTTACGGAGATAGCAGCAAATTCACTCTTATTCAGGCATATAATCACATTTCACTCATGTTTGTCTTTTTCCTACTGATTTATACACAGAATGAAAAGTTTTTGACATGCAGACCTAAAAAAAAAAAAAAAAAGCAAGTTTTTAAAAAAGTGCATATCTTCACTTCAGAAGCTCATACTAAGTTCCATATGGCCATACATGCACATTGGACCAATTGATTCCATATATGCATTGCACAGTGATCTGAAGCATTTTCCAGGCAAGATACACGCACGGATTCAAGTTCTGAGCTTAAAACCTCAAAGGCAGCGTGTTTTTCATGAAAGTGCGTATAGCCACAGTTTCAGAGCTCTAGCTCGCTTCCTTACGGAGATAGCAGCAAATTCACTCTTATTCAGTCATATAATCACATTTCACTCATGTATGTCTTTTTCCTCCTGATTTATACTCAGAATGAAAAGTTTTGACATGCAGACGTAAAAAAAGCAAGTTTTTTTTTTTTTTTTTATCTTCACTTCAGAAGCTCATACTAAGTTCCACATGGCCATACATGCACATTGGACCAATTGATTCCATATATGCATTGCACAGTGATCTGAAGCATTTTCCAGGCAAATATACGCGCCGGATTCAAGTTCTGAGCTTAAAACCTCAAAAGGCAGCGTGTTTTTCATGAAAGTGCGTATAGCCACAGTTTCAGAGCTCTAGCTCGCTTCCTTACGGAGATAGCAGCAAATTCACTCTTATTCAGGCATATAATCACATTTCACTCATGTTTGTCTTTTTCCTACTGATTTATACACAGAATGAAAAGTTTTGACATGCAAAAAAAAAAAAAAAAAAAGCAAGTTTTTAAAAAAGTGCATATCTTCACTTCAGAAGCTCATACTAAGTTCCATATGGCCATACATGGACATTGGACCAATTGATTCCATATATGCATTGCACAGTGATCTGAAGCATTTTCCAGGCAAGATACACGCCACGGTTCAAGTTCTGAGCTTAAAACCTCAAAAGACGCGTGTTTTCATGAAAGTGCATTATAGCCACAGTTTCAGAGCTCTAGCTCGCTTCCTTACGGAGATAGCAGCAAATTCACTCTTATTCAGTCATATAATCACATTTCACTCATGTTTGTCTTTTTCCTACTGATTTATACACAGAATGAAAAGTTTTGACATGCAGACCCTAAAAAAAAGCAAGTTTTTAAAAAGTGCATATCTTCACTTCAGAAGCTCATACTAAGTTCCATATGGCCATACATGCACATTGGACCAATTGATTCCATATATGCATTGCACAGTGATCTGAAGCATTTTCCAGGCAAGATACTGCGCCGCGGTTCAAGTTCTGAGCTTAAAACCTCAAAGGCGTTGTTTTTCATGAAAGTGCTTATAGCCACAGTTTCAGAGCTCTAGCTCGCTTCACTTCGGAGATAGCAGCAAATTCACTCTTATTCAGGCATATAATCACATTTCACTCATGTTTGTCTTTTTCCTACTGATTTATACACAGAATGAAAAGTTTTGACATGCAGACCTAAAAAAAGCAAGTTTTTAAAAAGTGCATATCTTCACTTCAGAAGCTCATACTAAGTTCCACATGGCCATACATGCACATTGGACCAATTGATTCCATATATGCATTGCACAGTGATCTGAAGCATTTTCCAGGCAAGATACGCCACGGATTCAAGTTCTGAGCTTAAAACCTCAAAAGGCGCGTGTTTTCATGAAAGTGCGTATAGCCACAGTTTCAGAGCTCTAGCTTCGCTTCCTTTCGGAGATAGCAGCAAATTCACTCTTATTCAGGCATATAATCACATTTCACTCATGTTTGTCTTTTTCCTACTGATTTATACACAGAATGAAAAGTTTTTGACATGCAGACTAAAAAAAAAAAGCAAGTTTTTAAAAAGTGCATATCTTCACTTCAGAAGCTCATACTAAGTTCCATATGGCCATACATGCACATTGGACCAATTGATTCCATATATGCATTGCACAGTGATCTGAAGCATTTTTCCAGGCAAGATACTGCGCCACGGATTCAAGTTCTGAGCTTAAAACCTCAAAAGGCGCGTGTTTTCATGAAAGTGCATTATAGCCACAGTTTCAGAGCTCTAGCTCGCTTCCTTACGGAGATAGCAGCAAATTCACTCTTATTCAGGCATATAATCACATTTCACTCATGTTTGTCTTTTTCCTACTGATTTATACACAGAATGAAAAGTTTTGACATGCAGACCTAAAAAAAAGCAAGTTTTTAAAAAGTGCATATCTTCACTTCAGAAGCTCATACTAAGTTCCATATGGCCATACATGCACATTGGACCAATTGATTCCATATATGCATTGCACAGTGATCTGAAGCATTTTCCAGGCAAGATACACGCGCGGTTCAAGTTCTGAGCTTAAAACCTCAAAAGGCGCGTGTTTTCATGAAAGTGCGTATAGCCACAGTTTCAGAGCTCTAGCTCGCTTCCATTCGGAGATAGCAGCAAATTCACTCTTATTCAGGCATATAATCACATTTCACTCATGTTTGTCTTTTTCCTACTGATTTATACACAGAATGAAAAGTTTTCACATGCAGACCTAAAAAAAAAGCTAGTTTGTAAAAAAGTGCATATCTTCACTTCAGAAGCTCATACTAAGTTCCATATGGCCATACATGCACATTGGACCAATTGATTCCATATATGCATTGCACAGTGATCTGAAGCATCTTTCCAGGCAAGATACTGCGCCGCAGTTCAAGTTCTGAGCTTAAAACCTCAAAGGCAGCGTGTTTTTCATGAAAGTGCGTATAGCCACAGTTTCAGAGCTCTGGCTTCGCTTCCTTACGGAGATAGCAGCAAATTCACTCTTATTCAGTCATATAATCACATTTCACTCATGTTTGTCTTTTTCCTACTGATTTATACACAGAATGAAAAGTTTTGACATGCAGACGTAAAAAAAAAAAGTTTTTAAAAAAGTGCATATCTTCACTTCAGAAGCTCATACTAAGTTCCATATGGCCATACATGCACATTGGACCAATTGATTCCATATATGCATTGCACAGGTGATCTGAAGCATTTTCCAGGCAAGATACTGCGCCGCAGTTCAAGTTCTGAGCTTAAAACCTCAAAGGCGGCGTGTTTTTCATGAAAGTGCGTATAGCCACAGTTTCAGAGCTCTAGCTCGCTTCCATACGGAGATAGCAGCAAATTCACTCTTATTCAGGCATATAATCACATTTCACTCATGTTTCTCTTTTTCCTACTGATTTATACACAGAATGAAAAGTTTTGACATGCAGACCTAAAAAAAAGCAAGTTTTTAAAAAAGTGCATATCTTCACTTCAGAAGCTCATACTAAGTTCCATATGGCCATACATGCACATTGGACCAATTGATTCCATATATGCATTGCACAGTGATCTGAAGCATTTTCCAGGCAAGATACGCGCCGCAGTTCAAGTTCTGAGCTTAAAACCTCAAAGAGCGCGTGTTTTTCATGAAAGTGCGTATAGCCACAGTTTTCAGAGCTCTAGCTCGCTTCCTTACGGAGATAGCAGCAAATTCACTCTTATTCAGTCATATAATCACATTTCACTCATGTTTGTCTTTTTCCTACTGATTTATACACAGAATGAAAAGTTTTCACATGCAGACCTAAAAAAAAAGCAAGTTTGTAAAAAAGTGCATATCTTCACTTCAGAAGCTCATACTAAGTTCCATATGGCCATACATGCACATTGGACCAATTGATTCCATATATGCATTGCACAGTGATCTGAAGCATTTTCCAGGCAAGATACGCACGGATTCAAGTTCTGAGCTTAAAACCTCAAAGGCGGTTGTTTTCATGAAAGTGCATTATAGCCACAGTTTCAGAGCTCTAGCTCGCTTCCTTCGGAGATAGCAGCAAATTCACTCTTATTCAGGCATATAATCACATTTCACTCATGTTTGTCTTTTTCCTACTGATTTATACACAGAATGAAAAGTTTTTGACATGCAGACCTAAAAAAAAGCAAGTTTTAAAAAAGTGCATATCTTCACTTCAGAAGCTCATACTAAGTTCCATATGGCCAGTTGCACATTGGACCAATTGATTCCATATATGCATTGCACAGTGATCTGAAGCATTTTTCCAGGCAAGATTTCAGTTCAAGTTCTGAGCTTAAAACCTCAAAAGCGGTGTTTTTTCATGAAAGTGCGTATAGCCACAGTTTCAGAGCTCTGCTTCGCTTCCTTCCGGAGATAGCAACAAATTCACTCTTATTCAGGCATATAATCACATTTCACTCATGTTTGTCTTTTTCCTACTGATTTATACACAGAATGAAAAAGTTTTTGACATGCAGACCTAAAAAAAGCAAGTTTTTAAAAAAGTGCATATCTTCACTTCAGAAGCTCATACTAAGTTCCATATGGCCATACATGCACATTGGACCAATTTATTCCATATATGCATTGCACAGTGATCTGAAGCATTTTTCAGGCAAGATACTGCGCTGCAGTTCAAGTTCTGAGCTTAAAACCTCAAAGCGGTTGTGTTTTCATGAAAGTGCGTATAGCCACAGTTTCAGAGCTCTAGCTCGCTTCCTTACGGAGATAGCAGCAAATTCACTCTTATTCAGGCATATAATCACATTTCACTCATGTTTGTCTTTTTCCTACTGATTTATACACAGAATGAAAAAGTTTTGACATGCAGACCTAAAAAAAAAAAAAAAGCAAGTTTTTAAAAAGTGCATATCTTCACTTCAGAAGCTCATACTAAGTTCCATATGGCCATACATGCACATTGGACAATTGATTCCATATATGCATTGCACAGTGATCTGAAGCTTTTCCAGGCAAGATACGCGCCGGATTCAAGTTCTGAGCTTAAAACCTCAAAGGCCAGCGTGTTTTCATGAAAGTGCTT
>CM056206.1:4509294-4558942 GCA_029692085.1 Gymnothorax javanicus | reverse complement strand
TTCAAGTTCTGAGCTTTAAAAAAAAACCCCAAAAACGGTTTTTTTTTCATGAAAATGCTATAACAGTTTAAACTCTAGCTCTTCCTTTTCGGAGATAACAAAAATTCACTTTATTCAGGGATATAATCCCTTTCACTCATGTTTGTCTTTTTTCCTGCTGATTTATACTCAGAATGAAAAGGGGTTTTTACATGCGGGGGTAAAAAAGCAAGGTTTTTAAAAAGTGCATTTCCTTTAAAGCTCATACTAAGTTCCTATGGCCATACATGGAAATTAAATTGAATTCCCCTTTGCTTTTTCACAGTATCTGAAGGGATTTTCCGGGGGGATAAAGCACGGTTCAAGTTCTGAGCAAAAACCCCAAAAACCGCGTGTTTTTTATGAAAGTCCCTTAACCCAAGTTTCAGGCTCTGGGTTTTCCCTTTCGGGGAAAAGCAGCAAATTCACTCTTAAAATCATATAAAAACATTTTTACTCATGTTTGTCTTTTTTTCCCCGATTTATAAAACAGAATGGAAAAAAATTTTTTTATGCAGACCTTAAAAAAACAAGTTTTTTTAAAAAAACATATCTTCCCAAAAAACCACTAAGTTCCAATTGGGCCCATGCCCTTGGAAAATTTTTAAAAATTCATTGCACGTGAACTGAAGCTTTTCGGGGAATCAACCCCGGGTTTAAGTTCTGGCTTAAAAAAACCCCAAAAACCTTTTTTAAAATGCATAGCCCCAATTTCAAACTCTAGCCCTTCCCCTTCGGAGATAAAGCAAAATTTTTTCTTATTTAGTCAAAAATCCCTTTACTCATGTTTGTCTTTTTTCCGATTTATACCAGGAAAAAAAAATTTTACAGGAAAAAAATTTTTAAAAATGCATATCTTCACTTGAAGTTATCTAAGTTTTCCCCAAAAACCCATACTTTCAATTGGACCAATTGATTTATTGAAATTTCACGTGATCTGGGCTTTTCCCCCCAAGATACACGGGTTGGGTTTTGACTTAAAAAACCCCAAAGACCCAAAATGCTTAAAACCCAAATTTTTTTAGCTCCCATGCTTCCTTTCGGAGATAACCAAAAATTTTTTTAAATTTATATAATCATTTCACTCTGTATGTTTTTTCCCCCCGATTTTCTCAGTGAAAAAATTTTTACATGGCCCCTTAAAAATTTTTTAAAAAGGATTCCCCTTTTAACTTCAAGTTCCCTACCTAACCCTTGGGCCAAATTATTACCCTTGCACGTGATCCGAAGCTTTTCCAAATAAAACCACATTCAAGTTCTGAGCCCTCAAAACGTGTTTTCCCCAAATTGCTTACCCGGTTTTAGGCTCGCTCGCTTCCACGGGGAACAAATTCACTCTTTTATTAAACCATTTCCCCATGTTTGTCTTTTTTCTGATTTATACACAGAAAGAAAAGGTTTTGATCAGACCTTTAAAAAAAATTTTTGGATATCTTCCTTCCAAAAACTCTTCTTAAGGGTTTCCTAACCATTTCATGCCCTTGGACCAATTGATTCATATATGCATTGCACTGTGATCTAAGCTCATTCCCGGCAAGATAAACGCACGGTTAGTTCTGAGCTTAAAACCTCACAGACGCGTGTTTTCATGAAAGTCGCATGCAAACAGTTTCAGGCTCTGGGTCGCTTCCTTTCGGAGATAGCAGCAAATTCACTCTTATTCAGTCATATAATCACATTTCACTCATGTTTGTCTTTTTTCCCACTGATTTAACACAGAATGAAAAGTTTTGACATGCAGACAAAAAAAGCAAGTTTTTTAAAAAAAAGCATCTTCACTTCAGAAGCTCATACTAAGTTCCATATGGCCATACATGCACATTGGACCAATTGATTCCATATATGCATTGCACAGTGATCTGAAGCATTTTCCAGGCAAGATAAAGCACGGATTCAAGTTCTAGCTTAAAACCTCAAAAAACGCGTGTTTTTTATGAAAGTGCGTATAGCCCCTTTAGGCTCTGCTGCTTCCCTTTCGGAATAGCAGCAAATTCCCCTTATTAAGTCATATAAACACATTTCACTCATGTTTTTTCTTTTTTCCATGATTTATAACCCTAAAATTTGACATCAGCCTTAAAAAAAACTTTTTAAAAACATTTTCATTAAGTCTTAAAACCACCAATCAATTGGCCAATTTTACATAAGCATTCACTTAAATCCCAAAAAAAACACCAGTTGTTTCTTAAAACCCAAAAGAGGGTTTTTTTTAAAAAAGCATTTTAATTGCTCCCTTTCCCTTAAAGCAACAAATTTCCTTTTTGCATAAAACATTTACCAAATTTTTTCCTAATTTTTTTGAATGAAAAAATTTTCAGCGGGTAAAAAAACAAATTTTTTAAAAATCAACTTTTCAGAATCTTAAGTTCCCCGGCCCCTCCTTGGAAATTATCCTATTGCATTCACTATTGGGGTTTTTTCCCAAAAAAAACCAGGATTAAAAATTTGACAAAACCTCCGGGTTTTTTAAAAAGTGCTATCCCCCCTTTTAAGCTCCTTGTTCCACAAAGCCAAATTCCCTTTTTCCCCGTATATAATCATTTTCCAGTAGCTTTTTTCCCCCATTTAACCAGTTTTTTAATTAATAAAAAAGGGTTTTTTTAAAAGGCATACAATTCAACTCATCCTTTTAACCCAAAACCCATTATATTAAAATTTTCCCCGATCCCCTTTTTTTTTAAAAAAAATTTAAGGGCCCCCAAAAAAATAAAAACCCCTTTTTTAGGTTCTTTCCCGTAATAATTCCTTTTTTTCATAATCTTTCAATTCTTTTTTAAAATGTTTTTGTTTTTTTTAAAAAAAAAAATTTTTAAAAGTAACCCTTTTAAAAATTCAAAAAAGCCCTTTTTTTTTTTATTCCCATTTTTTTTTTCCCTTTTTTTCCCAATAAATTTTTTTTTAAAAAAAAAAAAATTTTTTAAAATTTTAAAACCCATTTTAAAAGGGGCCCTAAGAATGCAAAATTTTTTTAAATTCTTTCCTTCAAATTTTTTCCCCAATTATTTTTTTTTAAAAAAGTTTTCTAAAAAAAAAAGAAATTTTTAATGGTTTTTAAAAAAAATTTTAAATTCCCTTTACTTAAAAACTTTCCCCCCTTTTTATTTTAAAATGAAATTTTGCACACAAAAAACTTTTTAAATCAACTTTTAAAAAACCCCAAAACCCTTTTCAAAATCCTTCCTTTTTCCCCCTTCCTTAGAATTTCAAAATTTTTTCCCCAGTTTTCCTTTTTTAATCCCGGGGGTTTTAAAGAAATTTTAAAAAATTTTTTTAAAATGCTATTTCCTTGAAATAACTAATTCCCAAAGGGCCCTTTAAAAATTACCAATTTCCTTTGTTCCAGGATTAAAATTTCGGGGAAGAAAGCAGGTTAAGTTTCTTAAAACCCCAAAAGTTTTTTAAAATGCATGACATTTTTAACTTATGCTTCCACGGGATCGAAACATTTTTCAGGCAATAACCAAAACAGTTTGTTTTTCCCATTTTTCTAGAATGGGTTTTTTCATTCAGCTTTTTTTTAAAAAATAAAACTTTTTAAAACCCTATAATTTCCCTTACCATTCCTTCCTTTATTATAATTCGAAGTTTGAACATTTTTAGAAAAAGGGTTAATTTTACATAAAAATCAAAGCTTTTTCAGGCATCCACAGCGGGGCAAATTTTTCCCTTTTAAAAAGCAATTTTTTAACATTAAAAAAATTTTTCCAGTTTTTTCTGATTTTTTTCCCAAAAAATTTTTTTAATGCAGCCTTAAAAAAAAAAGTTTTTAAAAAAGGCAATTTTACTTAGAATTTTAATTCCCTTCCATTGCCTTTTCCAATTTATTAAAAAGATTTAGGGAAAATTTCCCCCAAAAAACGAATTAAGTTCTACTTAAAACCCCATCCGGGGTTTTTAAAAATTTCCCAAAATTTGACCATTTTTCAAAACAGCAAATTCACTCATTCAGCAATAACCCCCGGGTTTTTTTCTGATTTTTAAACGGAAAATTTTTTAAAGAAGAAAAAAACAATTTTTAAAAAATCTATCTTCCTTAGAAAATTAACAATTTTAATTCCTAAGCATATTTACCAATTTTTTTCCATTTGCTTTTTCTGTTTCTGAATTTTCAGGCAAAAAAAGAAATTTTTAAAAAAAGCCTTTTTTATAAATTTTCCCCAGGAGCTTTTTTCCAAAATCAAAATTTTCTTTTTCAGTCTTAAAACAATCATTTTTTTTTTCCTAAAACGTGGTTTTGAGGCCTTTAAAAAAATTTTTTAAAAATGCCCTTCCTTCGAAATCAACAATTTTTTTTTGCATACATTACCAATTGTTTTTTGCATTACAGGGTTGAAATTTTTTCCCGGCAAAAAACAAATTTTTAAAATTTAAAACCAAAAAGGTTTTTGAAAGGGATGCCTTTTTTTGGCCAGTGTTCCTTAGGGAAAAGCAGAAAATTTCCCCTTTTGCAAATCACCATCAGTTTTTCTTTTCCTAGAAAAAAAAAGTTTTTACAGCAGACCCTTTTTTTTAAAACTAAATTCACTTAAGTCATTAATTTCCCTTTCCATTGCCTTCCTTTATTACAAAATGAGTGGATCAACTAAGGGAAGTAAAGGATTTTTCTTAAACCCAAAATTTAAAAGGGTTTCATTTAAAAATTTTTAAAATTGCCCTTTTAAATCTTCGAAAAAACCCATTGTCTTTTTAAAAATTTTACCCTTTTTTAAAAAAAAAAACAATTTTTTTGGCCCCCCCCAAAAAAAAATTTTTTTTCCAAATTTTTTATTCCTTTATTTTACAATTTTAAATTTTCCTTTCAAATTTAACAGGTTTTTAAAATTTCCCAAAAAAAGGGGTTTTTAAAAACAAAACTTTAAAATTTTCCCTTTTTTCCCTTTTAAAATCCCCTTTTTAAATTAAATTTCCCCCTTTTTTTTTCCCTTTTCAAAATTTTTTTTTTTCACTTTCCCTTTTAAAAAAACCCCCTTAAAATTTTTTTAAAAAATTTCCCTTTCCCCACTAATTCCAATTTAAAAAAATTTTTTTGGGCCTTAAAAAATTTTAAAAAGCAATTTTTGGCCTTAAAACCCCAAAACCCCGAATTTCCCGTTAAAATCAGGGGTTTTGAATTTCCCCAAATTTTTTTTTGGGGCTTTTAAAAAAAAATTTTTTTTTTTAATTTTAACCCTTTAAAATTTTTCCTTTTCCCCGTTTTAAAACCCCAAAAAAATTTTTTTTTCATAAAAACCCTTTTTATTCTTTTCCAATTATCCAATTTTTACATGAAATTTGGGTTTAAAAAAATTTTTTGATTTTTAAAAACCCCGGGTTTTTTGGGAAAACCCCAAAAGCCCTTTTTTTGAAAAAAAAAGCAAATTTCCAATTTTTTTCCCAAAAACCCAAATTTTTTTTTGGGTTTTAAAAAATTTTGGGTTTTCCCTTTTTTTAAAAAGAAATTTCCATTCAGAATAAAATTTTTAAAAACTTTTTCCCTTTTAAACCCCAATAATTTAACTTTCCCAAGAAAATTTAAAAAATCAATTCTTCCCAAAATAACTTTTTTAAAAGGGTAAGCACGGGCAGAGCCCAAAATTTAAACGGGGCAAAACTTTTTACAAATTTCCCAATTTTATTTCCCCCCTTTTTTTGGGTTTTTATCTAAAAAATTTTTGTTTGGCCCCTTTTTTTTTTAAAAAAATTTACTTAAAAATAAAAAAAAAATTTTTCCAATTTAAACCAAAGATTTTAATTAAGGAAAACAATTTTAAAGGCCCTTCATTAAAAACCCAAAAAGGGTTTTTGCCTTGGAAATTTTAAAGCGGTTTTTTGAAGGGGGCCCCTTTTTCTTTTTAAGTTTAAAACCCCCAAAATTTTTTTTAGAAATTTAAAAAAATTTTTTTTTTTTTCCCGTTAAAAAAATAAAAATTTAATTTTAAAAAAAAAAACAATTTTTAAAAAACATTCCTTTTAAAATTTTATTAAAAATTACAGGAAAACAAAAAGAATTTTAAAAGATTCCTTTTCTTAAAACAAAACCCGGTCAAAATTTCGGCCCAAAACAAAGCCGGTTTTTTTAAAGCACAAATTTTTTTTCCTTAAAATAAGGGTTTTTTTATTTAAAGGATTAAAAATTTTTACTCGGAAAAAAATTTTAAAAAATTTTTCTTATTAAATTTTACAATTTTACGGCTTTTAAACCAAGTTTTTTAAAAATGCAAACTTCCCTTTAAAAAACATACTAAGTTCCTTTGGCCCTACATGCCCTTGGACCCAAATTTATTCCATATATGCATTAAAAATGATCTGAAGCATTTTCCGGGGAAGTACCCCCGGGGTTCAAATTCTGAGCTTAAAACCCCAAAAAGCGTGTTTTCCCCGAAAGTCCTAAAGCCACAGTTTTAGGCTCTGGCTCCCCAAAGGGGAAAAACAGCAAATTTACTCTTATTAAATCAAAAAAATCACATTTCATATGTTGTCTTTTTCCCCGATTTTACCAGGGTGGTTTTTTACATGCAAAATTTAAAAAAAAGTTTTTTAAAAAAGCTATCTTCACTTCAAGCTCATTAAGTTCCCCTTCCCTACGCCATTGGACCAATTGATTTCCCTATATGATTTTGATCTAAACTTTTCCCGGCAAGATAACCAAATTCAAGTTCTGAGCTTAAAAAACCCCGGGGTTTTTTTTTTATGAAAGTCAAAAACAGTTTCAACTCTACCCTTCCTTTGGAATGCAACAAATTATTTTTTCAGGCAAATTTAACAATTTCACCTTTTTTGTCTTTTTTTTCCCCCTGGTTTATACCAGAATAAAAAAAATTTTACTCAGGCGTAAAAAAAACAAGTTTTTTTAAAAAAAACAATCTTCACTTTAGAAGCTATACTAATTCCATATGGCCCCAGCACATTGGACCAATTGATTCCATATATCATTGAAAATGATCTGAAGCATTTTCCAGGCAAAAATTCCCCGTTCAAATTGACTTTAAAAACCCCAAAAAACCGGGGTGTTTTTTTGAAATGCGTATAGCCCGGGTTTTGAGCCGCTTTGCTTTTTCGGGGATAAGGAAATTTATTTTATTAAACATATAAAACATTTTTTTCCCCCATTTTTTTTTTTTTTCCCGGGTTTTTCACAGAATGAAAAGTTTTGACACAGACCTTTAAAAAAAAAATTTTTTTAAAAAATTTCTTCCTTCAGAAACTCATACTAAGTTCCAATGGCCAAAACACATTGGACCCAAATTTATTCCCTATAACCCTTGCATTGATTAAAAATTTCCGGGAAATAAACCCCCGGGTTCAAGGGTTTAGGGAAAACCCCAAAACCCCCGTGTTTTTTTTTAAGGGGGTTTTGCCCCCAGTTTTTTAGCTCAGCCCTTCCTTTTGGGGGATAACGGAAACCTCTTTTTTTAGGCAAAAATCCATTTCACTCATGTTTTCTTTTTTTCCCACTGTTTTTTTACACAGAATGAAAAAATTTTTTAATGCAGACCTAAAAAAACAAATTTTAAAAAATTTCATATCTTCACTTCAGAAGTTATACTAAGTTCCTTGGCCAACCCTTTCAATTTTTACCAATTGATTCCATAAAGCTTTTCACGTGTTTGAAAACTCTTTCAGGGAAGATCAGCAGTTCAAATTCTGAGCTTAAAAACCCCAAAAACGCGTGTTTTTCATGAAATGCTTTTTAGCCACAGTTTAGAGCTCTTTGGGCCGGGTTCCTACGGAGATAACGGGAAATTCCTTTATTCAGGCAAAAATCAATTTTTACTCATTTTGTCTTTTCCTCCGATTTATACCAAAAATGAAAAAATTTTTTACATGCAGACCTAAAAAAAAACAAGTTTTAAAAAATTTCATATCTTCACTTCAGAAAACTCATCTAAGTTCCACATGGCCCTTTCATGCATTGGAACCCAAAAAATCCATTATGCATTGCCATGATCGAAGCATTTTTCCCGGCAAGATACCCGCGGTTCAAATTCTGAGCTTAAAAAACCCCCAAAAGGGGCGTGTTTTCCGGAAAATCGGGAAAAGCCACGGGTTTTTGAATCCCGGCTAACTTCCTTACGGAGATAGCCCAAAATTTACTCTTTTAAGTCCCTATAATCACATTTTTTCCCCATTTTGTCTTTTTTTCCCTGATTTTTCACGGGGGTGAAAAAAATTTTGACATGCAGACCTTAAAAAAAAACAAATTTTTTAAAAAGTGCATATCTTCCCAAAAAGCTCATACTAAGTTCCATGTGGCCAAAATGCCCTTGGACAATTTTATTCCCTATAACCCTTTTTCCGTGATCTGAAGCTCATTCCCGGCAAAAAACGCTTTATTCAAGTTCGGCTTAAAAAACCCCCAGGCGCGTGTTTTTATGAAAGTCGTTAGCCACAGTTTCAAAGCTCTAACCCCGCTTTTTTCGGAGATAACCCCCCAAATTCACTTTATTCAGGCATATAATCACATTTCCTCATGTTTGTCTTTTTTTCCCCGGTTTTTACACAGAATGAAAAATTTTGACATGCAGGACCTTTAAAAAAACAAGTTTTTTAAAAAATGCATATCTTCCTTCAGAAGCTCATACTAAGTTCCCCAAAGGCCATACGACATTGGAAATTGATTCCCTATATGCTTGCACGTGACTAAGCTTTTCCCGGCAAGATAACGCCCCATTCAAGTTCTGACTTTAAAAACCCCCAAGGGGTTTTTTTCATGAAAGTGCTTACCCCCAGTTTCAGAGCTCTGGTTTGCCCCTTTCGGAGATAGCAGCAAATTCACTCTTATTAGTCATATAAACAATTTTTACTCATTTTGTCTTTTTTCCCCGTTTATATAGAAAGAAAAAATTTTTACAGCAAGGGGAAAAACAAGTTTTTAAAAAAAGCAAAACCATTTTAGAAAAATTATAATTTCCCTTGGCCATACTATTCCAATTTTTCCATAAAGCTTACATTTATTGAACTTTTTCAGGGAAAAATCATCCCGGGTTAATTTTGGGCTTAAAAAACCTCAAAACGTTTGTTTTTCATGAAAGTGCTTATAGCCAGAGTTTCAAACTCTGGCTTCGCTTCCTTCTGAGGTAGCAGCTAATTCCAATCTTATTCAGGCATACAATCACATTTCACTCATTTTGTCTTTTTCCTCTTTGATTTATACACAGAATGAAAAAGTTTTGACATACAGGGCTAAAAAAGCAAGTTTTCCAAAAAAGTGCATATCTTCACTTCAGGCTCATACTAAGTTCCATGGCCATACATGCACTGGACCAATTGATTCCATATATGCATTGCACAGTGATCTGAAGCTGTTTCAGGCAAGAATACTGCATGCAGTTCAAGTTCTGAGCTTAAAAGCTCAAAAGGCGTGTTTTCAAGAAAGTGCTTATAGCCACAGTTTCAGAGCTCTAGCTAAACTTCACGTCTGGAGATAGCCTTAAATTCCCACTGTTATTCAGGCATATAATCACATTTCACTCATGTTTGTCTTTTTCCTACTGATTTATACACAGAATGAAAAGTTTTGACATGCAGACCTAAAAAACAATTTTTAAAAAAGTGCATATCTTCACTTCAGAAGCTCATACGAGAAGTTCCATATGACCATACATGCATTGGACCAATTGATTCCATATAGCCATTGCACAGTGATCTGAGAAGCATTTTTTGGGCAAGAAACATATGCAGTTCAAGTTTGAGCTTAAAACCTCAAAGGCGGCGTGTTTTCATGAAATCATTATAGCCACAGTTTCAGAGCTCTGGCTAAACTTCCTTCACGGAGATAGCAGCAAATTCACTCTTATTAAGTCATATAATCACATTTCACTCATGTTTGTCTTTTTCCTACTGGTTATACAGAATGAAAGTTTTTGACATGCAGACCTTAAAAAAAGCAAGTTTTTAAAAAAGTGCATATCTTCACTTCAGAAGCTCATACTAAGTTTCATATGGCCATACATGCACATTGGACCAATTGATTACATATATGCATTGCACTGTGATCTGAAGCTCATTCAAAGGCAAAGATAAGCTTGCGGATTCAATTTCTGAGCTTAAAAAAACCTCAAAGGCGCGTGTTTTTCATGAAAGTCATTATAGCCACAGTTTCGAAAGCTCTAGCTTCGCTTCCTTCTGGAGATAACAGCAAATTCACTCTTATTCAGTCATATAATCAAATTTCACTGATGTTTGTCTTTTCCTACTGATTTTACACAGAATGAAAAGTTTTGACATGCAGGCGTAAAAAAGCAGGATTTTTAAAAATTACTATCTTCACTTCAGAAGATTATACTAAGTTTCATGTGGCCATGCATGTTGTGCCAATTGATTCCATATATGCTTTGCACTGTGATCTGAAGCTCTTTCAGGCAAGATACTGCGCCACGGATTCAAGTTCTGAGCCCAAAAATACCTCAAAAACCGTGTTTTTCAGCAAAGTGCTTATATACAGTTCAGAGCTCTAGCTACGCTTCCTTACGGAGATAGCAACCAAATTCTCTCTTATTCAGTCATATAATCATTTTCATGTTTCATTTTTCCCTACAGATTTATACACAGAATGAAAAGTTTTGACATGCAGACCTAAAAAAGCAAGTTTTTAAAAAAAGTGCATCTTCAATTCAGAAGCTCATAGTAAGTTCCATATGGCCATACATGCATTGGACCAATTAATTCCATATATGCATTGCACAGTGATTTGAAGCTTTTTCAGGAAGATACACATACGGATTCAAGTTCTGAGCTTAAAACCTCAAAGGCAGTTGTTTTCATAAGTGCTTATGGCCACAGTTTCAGGCTCTAGCTACTTCATTCGGAGATAACTTAGCAAATTCACTCTTATTCAGGCATATAATCACATTTCACTCATGTTTGTCTTTTCCTGCTGATTTATACTCAGAATGAAAAGTTTTGACATGCAGACCTAAAAAAAGCAAGTTTTTAAAAAAATTGCATATCTTCTTCAGAAGCTCATACTAAGTTCATATGGCCATACATGCACATTGGACCAATTGATACCATATATGCATTGCACACTGATCTGGAAGCATTTTCCAGGCAAGATACGCGCGCAGTTCAAGTTCTGAGCTTAAAACCTCAGGTAGCGTGTTTTTCATGAAGAGTCGATATAGCCAGTTTCAGGCTCTGGCTAAGCTTCCTTCGAGGAGATAGCAGCAAATTCACTCTTTTCAGTCATATAATCACATTTCCTCTTGTTTGTCTTTTTTCCCTACTGATTTATCGTAGAATGAAAAGTTTTTGACATGCAGACCTAAAAAAAGCTTTTTGTAAAAAGATGCATATCTTCACTAGAAGCTCATACTAAGTTCCATGTGGCCATACATGCACATTGGACCATTTGATTCCATATATGCCATTGCACTGTGATCTGAAGCTCATTCAGGCAAGATACGCGCGCAGTTGTTTCTGAGCTTAAAAACCTCAAAAGGCAGCGTGTTTTCATGAAATCGTATAGCCACAGTTTCAAAGCTCTACCTCGCTTCCTTACCGGAGATAGCAACAAATTCACTGTTATTCAGGCATATAATCACATTTCACTCATGTTTCTTTTTTTCCTGCTGGTTATACACAGAATGAAGATTTTGACATGCAGACCTAAAAAAAAGCAAGTTTAAAAAAAAGTGCATATCTTCACTTCAGAAGATTATACTAAGTTTCACATGGCCATACATGCACATTGGACCATTTAATACCATATTTCATTTGCACAGTGATCGATGCATTTTTCCAGGCAAGATACACGCAGTTCAGAAGTTCTGGGCTTAAAACCTCAAAGGGCGTGTTTTTTCATGAAAGTGCTTATACCCACAGTTTCAGAGCTCTAGCTACTTCCTTCCTTCTGAGATAGCAGCAAATTCACTCTTATTCAGTCATATAATCACATTTCACTCATGTTTTCTCTTTTCCTCAGATTTATACTCAGAATGAAAAGTTTTGACATGCAGGCGTAAAAAAGCAAGTTTTTAAAAAGTGCATATCTTCACTTCAGAAGCTCATACTAAGTTCCACATAGCCATACATGCACATTGGACCAATTGATACCATATATGCATTGCTTTTGATGATCTGAAGCATTTTCCGGGCAAGATACTGCATGCAGTTCAAGTTCTGAGCTTAAAACCTCAAAAGGCGCGTGTTTTTTCATGAAAGTCACTTGTAGCCACAATTCAGAGCTCTAGCTTTCGCTTCAATTCGGAGATAGCAGCAAATTCACTCTTATTCAGGCATATAATCACATTTCACTCATGTTTGTCTTTTTCCTACCTGAGTTTATACACAGAATGAAAAGTTTTGACATGCAGACCTAAAAAAAGCAAGTTTTAAAAAAGTGCATATCTTCACTTCAGAGCTCATTCTAAGTTCACATGGCCATACATGCACATTGGACCAATTGATTCCATATATGCATTGCACAGTGATCTGAAGCATTTTCAGGGCAAGATACACGCCGCAGTTCAAGTTCTGAGCTTAAAACCTCAAAAAACGCGTGTTTTCATGAAAGTGCGTATAGCCACAGTTCAGAGCTCTGGCTAAGCTTCCTTCTGAGAGATAGCAAATTCACTCTTATTAAGTCATATAATCACATTTCACTCATGTTTGTCTTTTTCCTACTGATTTATACACAGAATGAAAAAGTTTTGACATGCAGACCTTAAAAAAGCAAGTTTTTAAAAAGTGCATATCTTCACTTCAGAAGCTCATACTAAGTTCCATGTGGCCATACATGCACATTGGACCAATTGATTACATATGCATTGCACTGTGATCTGAAGCTCATTCCAGGCAAGATAAACATGCAGTTCAAGTTTCTGAGCTAAAAAACCTCAAAGACAGCGTGTTTTCATAAAAGTGCACGTATAGCCACAGTTTCAGAGCTCTGGCTCAAGCTTCCTTACGAGGAGATAGCAAGCAAATTCACTCTTATTCAGTCATATAATCATTTCACTCATGTTTGTCTTTTTCCTACTGGTTATACACAGAATGAAAAGTTTTGACATGCAGGCGTAAAAAAGCAGGTTTTTAAAAAGTGCACATCTTCATCAGAAGATCATACCTAGTTTCCATATGACCATACATGCATATTGGACCAATTGATTCCATATATGCTTTGCACTGTGATCTGAAGCATTTTCCAGGCAAGATACTGCACGCAGTTCAAGTTCTGAGCTTAAAACCTCAAAAGCAGCGTGTTTTTGAAAGTGCTTATAGCCACAGTTTCGAGCTCTAGCTCGCTTCCTTCACGGAGATAGCAGCAAATTCTCTCTTATTAAGTCATATAATCACATTTCACTCATGTTTGTCTTTTCCCTGCTGATTTATACTCAGAATGAAAAAGTTTTGACATGCAAACCTAAAAAAAAGCAAGGATTTTAAAAAGTGCATATCTTCACTTCAGGAAGCTCATACTAAGTTCCATATGGCCATACATGCACATTGGACCAATTGATTCCATATAACCATTGCACAGTGATCTGAAGCATTTTCCGGGAAGAATACCGCCAGGATTCAGTTCTGAGCTTAAAACCTCAAGCCAGCGTGTTTTTCATGAAAGTGCTTATAGCCACAGTTTCAGAGCTCGGGCTAAACTTCCTTCAGGAGATAGCAGCAAATCTCTTATTCAGTCATATAATCACATTTCACTCATGTTTGTCTTTTCCTACTGATTTATACACAGAATGAAAAGTTTTGACATGCAGACCTTAAAAAAAACAAGTTTTTTAAAAAAGTGCATATCTTCACTTCAGAAGCTCATACTAAGTTCCATATGGCCATACATGCACATTGGACCAATTGATTCCATATATGCATTGCAGTGATCTGAAGCATTTTCCAGGCAAGATACCGCACGGATTCAAGTTCTGAGCTTAAAACCTCAAAAGGGCGTGTTTTTCATGAAAGTCGATATAGCCACAGTTTCAGAGCTCTAGCTCGCTTCCTTACGGAGATAGCAGCAAATTCACTCTTATTCAGTCCTTATAATCACATTTCACTCATGTTTGTCTTTTTCCTACTGATTTATACACAGAATGAAAAGTTTTGACATGCAGACCTAAAAAAGCAAGTTTTTAAAAAGTGCATATCTTCACTTCAAACTCATACTAAGTTCCATATGGCCATACATGCATTGGACCATTTGATTCCATATATGCATTGCTGTGATCTGGAAGCATTTTCACATGCAAGATACACGCACAGTTCAAGTTCTGAGCTTAAAACCTCAAAACAGCGTGTTTTTCATGAAAGTGCGTATGTACAGTTTCAAAGCTCTATTTCGCTTCCTTCACGGAGATAAGCAACAAATTCCTGTTATTCAGGCATATAATCACATTTCACTCATGTTTGTCTTTTTTCTACTGGTTATACACAGAATGAAAAGTTTGACATGCAGACCTAAAAAAGCAAGTTTTTAAAAAGTGCATATCTTCACTTCAGAAGCTCATACTAAGTTCCACATGGCCATACATGCACATTGGACCAATTGATTACCATATATGCATTGCAGTGATCTGAAGCATTTTCCAGGCAAGATACTGCGCCGCAGTTCAAGTTCTGAGCTTAAAAACCTCAAAAGTGGCGTGTTTTTTCATGAAAGTCGTATATACAGTTTCAGAGCTCTGGCTAAGCTTTCCTTCTACCGGAGATAGCAGCAAATTCACTCTTATTCAGGCATATAATCACATTTCACTCATGTTTGTCTTTTTCCTGCTGATTTATACTCAGAATGAAAAGTTTTGACATGCAGACGTAAAAAAAAGCAAGTTTTTAAAAAAGTGCATATCTTCACTTCAGAAGCTCATACTAAGTTCCACATGGCCATACATGCACATTGGACCAATTGATTCCATATATGCATTGCACAGTGATCTGAAGCATTTTCAGGCAAGATACCGCGCCGCAGTTCAAGTTCTGAGCTTAAAACCTCAAAAGGCAGCGTGTTTTTCATGAAAGTCTTATAGCCACAATTTCAGAGCTCTAGCTAAGCTTCCTTCTACGGAGATAGCAGCAAATTCACTCTTATTCAGGCATATAATCACATTTCACTCATGTTTGTCTTTTTCCTACTGATTTATACACAGAATGAAAAGTTTTGACATGCAGACCTTAAAAAAAGCAAGTTTTTAAAAAAGTGCATATCTTCACTTCAGAAGCTCATACTAAGTTCCATATGGCCATACATGCACATTGGACCAATTGATTCCATATATGCATTGCACAGTGATCTGAAGCAGCTTTTTCCAGGCAAGATACACGCACGGATTCAAGTTCTGAGCTTAAAACCTCAAAGGCAGCGTGTTTTCATGAAAGTCGCGTATAGCCACAGTTTCAGAGCTCTAGCTCGCTTCCTTCGAGGAGATAGCAGCAAATTCACTCTTATTCAGGCATATAATCACATTTCACTCATGTTTGTCTTTTTCCTACTGATTTATACACAGAATGAAAAGTTTTGACATGCAGACCTAAAAAAAAGCAAGTTTTTAAAAAAGTGCATATCTTCACTTCAGAAGCTCATACTAAGTTCCACATGGCCATACATGCACATTGGACCAATTGATTCCATATATGCATTGCACAGTGATCTGAAGCATTTTCCAGGCAAGATACCGCACAGTTCAAGTTCTGAGCTTAAAAACCTCAAAGACGGTTGTTTTCATGAAAAGTACGTATAGCCACAGTTTCAGAGCTCTAGCTCGCTTCCTACGGAGATAGCAGCAAATTCACTCTTATTCAGGCATATAATCACATTTTCACTCATGTTTGTCTTTTTCCTACTGATTTATACTCAGAATGAAAAGTTTTTGACATGCAGGCCTAAAAAAAGCAAGTTTTTTAAAAGTGCATATCTTCACTTCAGAAGCTCATACTAAGTTCCATATGGCCATACATGCACATTGGACCAATTGATTCCATATATGCATTGCACAGTGATCTGAAGCATTTTTCCAGGCAAGATTACGGATTCAAGTTCTGAGCTTAAAACCTCAAAAGGCAGCGTGTTTTCATGAAAGTGCGTATAGCCACAGTTTCAGAGCTCTAGCTCGCTTCCTTACGGAGATAGCAGCAAATTCACTCTTATTCAGTCATATAATCACATTTCACTCATGTTTGTCTTTTTTCCTACTGATTTATACACAGAATGAAAAGTTTTTGACATGCAGGCGTAAAAAAAATGTTTTTTTAAAAAGTGCATATCTTCACTTCAGAAGCTCATACTAAGTTCCAACCATACATGCATATTGGACCAATTGATTCCATATACTTTTGCACAGTGATCTGAAGCATTTTCCAGGCAAGATACTTGCGGATTCAAGTTCTGAGCTTAAAAACCTCAAAAAGCGTGTTTTTCATGAAATATAGCCACAGTTTCAGAGCTCTAGCTTCGCTTCCTTTTACGGAGATAGCAGCAAATTCTCTCTTATTCAGGCATATAATCACATTTCACTCATGTTTGTCTTTTTCCTACTGATTTATACACAGAATGAAAAAGTTTTGACATGCAGACCTAAAAAAAAGCAAGTTTTTTAAAATATCTTATCTTCAGAAGCTCATACTAAGTTCCATATGGCCATACATGCACATTGGACCAATTGATTCCATATATGCATTGCACAGTGATCTGAAGCATTTTCGGGCAAGATAAACGGCAGTTCAAGTTCTGAGCTTAAAACCTCAAAAGGCAGCGTGTTTTCATGAAAAGTCGTGTATAGCCACAGTTTCAGCTCTATTTCGCTTTCTTACGGAGATAACAGCAAATTCACTCTTATTCAGGCATATAATCACATTTTTCACTCATGTTTGTCTTTTTCCTACTGATTTATACACAGAATGAAAAGTTTTGACATGCAGACCTAAAAAAAACAAGTTTTTAAAAAGTGCATATCTTCACTTCAGAAAGCTCATACTAAGTTCCATATGGCCATACATGCACATTGGACCAATTGATACCATATATGCATTGCACAGTGATCTGAAGCATTTTCCAGGCAAGATACATACGGATTCAAGTTCTGAGCTTAAAACCCTCAAATGGCGTTGTTTTTCATGAAAGTCATTATAGCCACAGTTTCAGAGCTCTAGCTCGCTTCCTTCTAGGAGATAGCAGCAAATTCACTCTTATTCAGGCATATAATCACATTTCACTCATGTTTGTCTTTTTCCTGCTGATTTATACTCAGAATGAAAAGTTTTGACATGCAGACGTAAAAAAAAAGCAAGTTTTTAAAAAAGTGCACATCTTCACTTCAGAAGCTCATACTAAGTTCCATATGGCCATACATGCACATTGGACCAATTGATTCCATATATGCATTGCACAGTGATCTGAAGCATTTTCCAGGCAAGATACACATACGGATTCAAGTTCTGAGCTTAAAACCTCAAAAGCGGCGTGTTTTTCATGAAAGTCGTATAGCCACAGTTTCAGAGCTCTGGCTCGCTTCCTTACGGAGATAGCAGCAAATTCACTCTTATTAAGTCATATAATCACATTTCACTCATGTTTGTCTTTTTCCTACTGATTTATACACAGAATGAAAAGTTTTGACATGCAGACCTTAAAAAAAGCAAGTTTTTAAAAAGTGCATATCTTCACTTCAGAAGCTCATACTAAGTTCCATATGGCCATACATGCACATTGGACCAATTGATTACATATATGCATTGCACTGTGATCTGAAGCTCATTTCCAGGCAAGATAGCATGCAGTTCAAGTTCTGAGCTTAAAACCTCAAAGGCCAGCGTGTTTTTCATGAAAGTGCATTATAGCCACAGTTTTCAGAGCTCTAGCTTCGCTTCCTTCTGGAGATAGCAGCAAATTCACTCTTATTCAGTCATATAATCACATTTCACTCATGTTTGTCTTTTTCCTACTGATTTATACACAGAATGAAAAGTTTTGACATGCAGACGTAAAAAAAGCAAGTTTTTAAAAAAGTGCATATCTTCACTTCAGAAGCTCATACTAAGTTCCATATGGCCATACATGCACATTGGACCAATTGATTCCATATATGCATTGCACAGTGATCTGAAGCATTTTCCAGGCAAGATAGCGCCGCGGTTCAAGTTCTGAGCTTAAAACCTCAAAGACGTGTGTTTTTCATGAAAGTGCGTATAGCCACAGTTCAGAGCTCTGGCTTCGCTTCCTTTTGGAGATAGCAGCAAATTCACTCTTATTCAGTCATATAATCACATTTCACTCATGTTTGTCTTTTTCCTACTGATTTATACACAGAATGAAAAGTTTTTGACATGCAGACCTAAAAAAGCAAGTTTTTAAAAGTGCATATCTTCACTTCAGAAGCTCATACTAAGTTCCATATGGCCATACATGCACATTGGACCAATTGATTCCATATATGCATTGCACAGTGATCTGAAGCATTTTTCAGGCAAGATACCGCCTGCGGATTCAAGTTCTGAGCTTAAAACCTCAAAAAGCAGCGTGTTTTCATGAAAGTCGTATAGCCACAGTTTCAGAGCTCTGGCTTCGCTTCCTTTACGGAGATAGCAGCAAATTCACTCTTATTCAGGCATATAATCACATTTCACTCATGTTTGTCTTTTTCCTACTGATTTATACACAGAATGAAAAGTTTTGACATGCAGACCTAAAAAAAACAAGTTTTTAAAAAAGTGCATATCTTCACTTCAGAAGCTCATACTAAGTTCCATATGGCCATACATGCACATTGGACCAATTGATTCCATATATGCATTGCACAGTGATCTGAAGCATTTTCCAGGCAAGATAACTTACGGATTCAAGTTCTGAGCTTAAAACCTCAAAAGGCGGTTGTTTTTTCATGAAAGTGCTTATAGCCACAGTTTCAGAGCTCTAGCTTTTTTCTGCTTCCCTTACGGAGATAGCAGCAAATTCACTCTTATTCAGTCATATAATCACATTTTCACTCATGTTTGTCTTTTTCCTCCTGATTTATACTCAGAATGAAAAGTTTTGACATGCAGACCTAAAAAAAAGCAAGTTTTTAAAAAAGTGCATATCTTCACTTCAGAAGCTCATACTAAGTTCCACATGGCCATACATGCACATTGGACCAATTGATTCCATATATGCATTGCACAGTGATCTGAAGCATTTTCCAGGCAAGATACACGCGCACGCATTCAAGTTCTGAGCTTAAACCTCAAAGAGTTCGCGTGTTTTTTCATGAAAGTGCGTATAGCCACAGTTTCAGAGCTCTAGCTCGCTTCCTTACGGAGATAGCAGCAAATTCACTCTTTTTCAGTCATATAATCACATTTCACTCATGTTTGTCTTTTTCCTACTGATTTATACACAGAATGAAAAGTTTTGACATGCAGACCTAAAAAAAAAGCTAGTTTGTAAAAAAGTGCATATCTTCACTTCAGAAGCTCATACTAAGTTCCATATGGCCATACATGCACATTGGACAATTTGATTCCATATATGCATTGCACTGTGATCTGAAGCTCATTCCAGGCAAGATACACGCACGGATTCAAGTTCTGAGCTTAAAACCTCAAAGACGCGTGTTTTCATGAAAGTGCTTATAGCCACAGTTTCAGAGCTCTAGCTCGCTTCCTTACGGAGATAGCAGCAAATTCACTGTTATTCAGGCATATAATCACATTTCACTCATGTTTGTCTTTTTCCTACTGATTTATACACAGAATGAAAAGTTTTGACATGCAGACCTAAAAAAAGCAAGTTTTTAAAAAGTGCATATCTTCACTTCAGAAGCTCATACTAAGTTCCACATGGCCATACATGCACATTGGACCAATTGATACCATATATGCATTGCACAGTGATCTGAAGCATTTTCCAGGCAAGATACTGCGCTGGATTCAAGTTCTGAGCTTAAAACCTCAAAGGCAGCGTGTTTTTTCATGAAAGTGCGTATAGCCACAGTTTCAGAGCTCTAGCTTCGCTTTTTACGGAGATAGCAGCAAATTCACTCTTATTCAGTCATATAATCACATTTCACTCATGTTTGTCTTTTTTTTCTCCAGTTTTTATACTCAGAATGAAAAGTTTTGACATGCAGACGAAAAAAAAAAGCAAGTTTTTAAAAAGTGCATATCTTCACTTCAGAAGCTCATACTAAGTTCCATATGGCCATACATGCCCATTGGACCAATTGATTCCATATATGCATTGCACAGTGATCTGAAGCATTTTCCAGGCAAGATACACGCACGGATTCAAGTTCTGAGCTTAAAACCTCAAAGGAGCGTGTTTTTCATGAAAGTGCTTATAGCCACAGTTTCAGAGCTCTAGCTCTCTTCCTACGGAGATAGCAGCAAATTCACTCTTATTCAGTCATATAATCACATTTCACTCATGTTTGTCTTTTTCCTACTGATTTATACACAGAATGAAAAGTTTTGACATGCAGACCTAAAAAAAAGCAAGTTTTTAAAAAGTGCATATCTTCACTTCAGAAGCTCATACTAAGTTCCATATGGCCATACATGCACATTGGACCAATTGATTCCATATATGCATTGCACAGTGATCTGAAGCATTTTCCAGGCAAGATACACGCACGGATTCAAGTTCTGAGCTTAAAAACCTCAAAGAGCGTGTTTTTCATGAAAGTGCGTATAGCCCAGTTTCAGAGCTCTAGCTCGCTTCCTTCTACGGAGATAGCAGCAAATTCACTCTTATTCAGTCATATAATCACATTTTCACTCATGTTTGTCTTTTTCCTACTGATTTATACACAGAATGAAAAGTTTTGACATGCAGACCTAAAAAAAAAAGCAAGTTTTAAAAAAAAGTGCATATCTTCACTTCAGAAGATCATACTAAGTTTCATATGGCCATACATGCATATTGTACCAATTGATTCCATATATGCTTTGCACTGTGATCTGAAGCTCTTTCCAGGCAAGATACACGCACGGATTCAAGTTCTGAGCTTAAAACCTCAAAGACGCGTGTTTTCATGAAAGTGCGTATAGCCACAGTTTCAGAGCTCTAGCTCGCTTCCTTACGGAGATAGCAGCAAATTCACTCTTATTCAGTCATATAATCACATTTCACTCATGTATGTCTTTTTCCTCCTGATTTATACTCAGAATGAAAAGTTTTGACATGCAGACGTAAAAAAAAGCAAGTTTTTAAAAAAGTGCATATCTTCACTTCAGAAGCTCATACTAAGTTCCATATGGCCATACATGCACATTGGACCAATTGATTCCATATATGCATTGCACAGTGATCTGATGCATTTTCCAGGCAAGATACACGCACGGATTCAAGTTCTGAGCTTAAAACCTCAAAGACGCGTGTTTTCATGAAAGTGCGTATAGCCACAGTTTCAGAGCTCTAGCTCGCTTCCTTACGGAATAGCAGCAAATTCACTCTTATTCAGTCATATAATCACATTTCACTCATGTTTGTCTTTTTCCTACTGATTTATACACAGAATGAAAAGTTTTGACATGCAGACCTTAAAAAAAGCAAGTTTTTAAAAAAGTGCATATCTTCACTTCAGAAGCTCATACTAAGTTCCATATGGCCATACATGCACATTGGACCAATTGATTCCATATATGCATTGCACAGTGATCTGAAGCTTTTCCAGGCAAGATACGCGCGGATTCAAGTTCTGAGCTTAAAACCTCAAAAGGCCGCGTGTTTTTTTTTTTCTTATAGCCACAGTTTCAGAGCTCTAGCTCGCTTCCTTCGGAGATAGCAGCAAATTCACTCTTATTCAGTCATATAATCACATTTCACTCATGTTTGTCTTTTTCCTACTGATTTATACACAGAATGAAAAAGTTTTGACATGCAGACCTAAAAAAGCAAGTTTTAAAAAAGTGCATATCTTCACTTCAGAAGCTCATACTAAGTTCATATGGCCATACATGCACATTGGACCAATTGATTCATGCATTGCACAGTGATCTGAAGCATTTTTGAGTTCCTTAAAATATGCGCGTGTTTTGCACAGTGATCTGAAACTGTTTGAGTTTTCAGGCAAGACCTGTTACAAATCATACTAAGTTTCATTGGCCATACATATTCAGTTCTGAGCTTCTACCTCAAAGACGCACAAAAAAAGCTTAAAACCTCAAAGCCAAAGTGCAAGTTTTCAAAGAGCAGCAAATTCCTCTTATTAGCTCACATTTTCACTCTTCCTTATTTACATAAGCTCATAAGTTCCATAGCAATTCACAAGTGATCTGATGCATTTTATTCAGTTCATATAATCACATTTTCATGTTTGTCTCTTTTTCCTACTGATTTATACACAGAATGAAAAGTTTTGACATGCAGACCTAAAAAAAGCAAGTTTTTAAAAAGTGCATATCTTCACTTCAGCATTGCAAGCTCATACTAAGTTCCTCATGGCCTTAGCCCAGTTTCATGCACATTGGACCAATTCACTGATTCAGGCATATAATCACATTTCACTTGCATTGCACAGTAAAAAATCTGTTTTTGCATCATTCACATCATTGTTTTGCATTCAGTTCTTTGAGGTTGTTTTCATGAATGCAAGATTCACAGTTTCAAGCTCTCTTATTCAGTAGCTTCTTCCATTACGGAATAGCAGCAAATTCTGAGTCATATAATCACATTTCTCATGTTTGTCTTTTTTCCTACTGATTTATACACAGAATGAAAAGTTTTGACATGCAGACTTAAAAAAGCAAGTTTTTAAAAAGTGCATATCTTCACTTCAAGCTCATACTAAGTTCCACATGGCCATACATGCATTGGACCAATTGATTCCATATATGCATTGCACAGTGATCTGAAGCATTTTCCAGGCAAGATACTGCACAGTTCAAGTTCTGAGCTTAAAACCTCAAAAGGCGCGTGTTTTTCAGGCATAGCCACAGTTTCACTGCTTGGACAAATTCACTCTTTTGTCATATAATCATTTCACTCATTTTTTCTTTTTCCTACTGATTTATACACAGAATGAAAAGTTTTGACATGCAGACTTAAAAAAGCAAGTTTTTAAAAAAAGTGCATATCTTCACTTCAGAAGCTCATACTAAGTTCCACATGGCCATACATGCACATTGGACCAATTGATACCATATATGCATTGCACAGTGATCTGAAGCATTTTCCAGGCAAGATACACGCACGGATTCAAGTTCTGAGCTTAAAACCTCAAAGAGGGTTGTTTTCATGAAAGTGCGTATAGCCACAGTTTCAGAGCTCTAGCTCGCTTCCTTACGGAGATAGCAGCAAATTCACTCTTATTCAGGCATATAATCACATTTCACTCATGTTTGTCTTTTTCCTACTGATTTATACACAGAATGAAAAGTTTTGACATGCAGACCTAAAAAAAAGCAAGTTTTTAAAAAGTGCATATCTTCACTTCAGAAGCTCATACTAAGTTCCATATGGCCATACATGCCCATTGGACCAGTTGATTCCATATATGCATTGCACAGTGATCTGAAGCATTTTCCAGGCAAGATACTGCATACGGTTCAAGTTCTGAGCTTA
Organism: Gymnothorax javanicus; assembly: GCA_029692085.1. Taxonomy (NCBI): domain Eukaryota; kingdom Metazoa; phylum Chordata; class Actinopteri; order Anguilliformes; family Muraenidae; genus Gymnothorax; species Gymnothorax javanicus. Next base: position 4,535,469 of record CM056206.1, on the reverse strand, counting down.
AAACCTCAAAGACGCGTGTTTTTCATGAAAGTGCGTATAGTCACAGTTTCAGAGCTCTAGCTCGCTTCCATTCGGAGATAGCAGCAAATTCACTCTTATTCAGTCATATAATCACATTTCACTCATGTATGTCTTTTTCCTTCTGATTTATACACAGAATGAAAAGTTTTGACATGCAGACCTAAAAAAAAGCAAGTTTTTAAAAAGTGCATATCTTCACTTCAGAAGCTCATACTAAGTTCCATATGGCCATACATGCACATTGGACCAATTGATTCCATATATGCATTGCAGTGTGATCTGAAGCATTTTTCCAGGCAAGATACACGCACAGTTCAAGTTCTGAGCTTAAAACCTCAAACGCGTGTGTTTTTCATGAAAGTGCATTATAGCCACAGTTTCAGAGCTCTAGCTCGCGCTTCCACGGAGATAGCAGCAAATTCACTCTTATTCAGGCATATAATCACATTTCACTCACTCATTTTGTCTTTTTCCTACTGATTTATACACAGAATGAAAAGTTTTGACATGCAGACCTAAAAAAAGCAAGTTTTTTAAAAAAGTGCATATCTTCACTTCAGAAGCTCATACTAAGTTCCATATGGCCATACATGCACATTGGACCAATTGATTCCATATATGCATTGCACAGTGATCTGAAGCATTTTCCAGGCAAGATACACGCCGCAGTTCAAGTTCTGAGCTTAAAACCTCAAAGACGCGTGTTTTCATGAAAGTGCGTATAGCCACAGTTTCAGAGCTCTAGCTCGCTTCCATTCGGAGATAGCAGCAAATTCACTCTTATTCAGGCATATAATCACATTGCACTCATGTTTCTCTTTTTCCTACTGATTTATACACAGAATGAAAAGTTTTGACATGCAGACCTAAAAAAAAGCAAGTTTTTAAAAAAGTGCATATCTTCACTTCAGAAGCTCATACTAAGTTCCATATGGCCATACATGCACATTGGACCAATTGATTCCATATATGCATTGCACAGTGATCTGAAGCTGTTTCCAGGCAAGATACTGCGCCGCGGATTCAAGTTCTGAGCTTAAAACCTCAAAAGGCGTGTTTTCATGAAAGTGCTTATAGCCACAGTTTCAGAGCTCTAGCTCGCTTCCTTTACGGAGATAGCAGCAAATTCACTCTTATTCAGTCATATAATCACATTTCACTCATGTTTGTCTTTTTCCTGCTGATTTATACTCAGAATGAAAAGTTTTGACATGCAGACGTAAAAAAAGCAAGTTTTTAAAAAAGTGCATATCTTCACTTCAGAAGCTCATACTAAGTTCCATATGGCCATACATGCACATTGGACCAATTGATTCCATATATGCATTGCACAGTGATCTGAAGCATTTTCCAGGCAAGATACGCGCCAGATTCAAGTTCTGAGCTTAAAACCTCAAAGGCAGCGTGTTTTTCATGAAAGTGCATTATAGCCACAGTTTCAGAGCTCTAGCTCGCTTCCATTCGGAGATAGCAGCAAATTCACTCTTATTCAGGCATATAATCACATTTCACTCATGTTTGTCTTTTTCCTACTGATTTATACACAGAATGAAAAGTTTTGACATGCAGACCTAAAAAAAGCAAGTTTTTAAAAAGTGCATATCTTCACTTCAGAAGCTCATACTAAGTTCCATATGGCCATACATGCACATTGGACCAATTGATACCATATATACATTGCACAGTGATCTGAAGCATTTTCCAGGCAAGATACTGCGGTTCAAGTTCTGAGCTTAAAACCTCAAAGGCAGCGTGTTTTTCATGAAAGTGCTTATAGCCACAGTTTCAGAGCTCTAGCTCGCTTCCTTACGGAGATAGCAGCAAATTCACTCTTATTCAGGCATATAATCACATTTCACTCATGTTTGTCTTTTTCCTACTGATTTATACACAGAATGAAAAGTTTTGACATGCAGACCTAAAAAAAAGCAAGTTTTAAAAAAGTGCATATCTTCACTTCAGAAGCTCATACTAAGTTCCACATGGCCATACATGCACATTGGACCAATTGATTCCATATATGCATTGCACAGTGATCTGAAGCATTTTCCAGGCAAGATACACGCCGCAGTTCAAGTTCTGAGCTTAAAACCTCAAAAAGACGCGTGTTTTCATGAAAGTGCGTATAGCCACAGTTTCAGAGCTCTGGCTTCGCTTCCTTCGGAGATAGCAGCAAATTCACTCTTATTCAGTCATATAATCACATTTCACTCATGTTTGTCTTTTTCCTACTGATTTATACACAGAATGAAAAGTTTTGACATGCAGACCTAAAAAAAAAAGCAAGTTTTTAAAAAAGTGCATATCTTCACTTCAGAAGCTCATACTAAGTTCCATATGGCCATACATGCACATTGGACCAATTGATTCCATATATGCATTGCACAGTGATCTGAAGCATTTTCCAGGCAAGATACACGCACGGATTCAAGTTCTGAGCTTAAAACCTCAAAGAGGGTTGTTTTCATGAAAGTGCGTATACCCACAGTTTCAGAGCTCTAGCTCGCTTCCTTACGGAGATAGCAGCAAATTCACTCTTATTCAGTCATATAATCACATTTCACTCATGTTTGTCTTTTTCCTCCTGATTTATACACAGAATGAAAAGTTTTGACATGCAGACCTAAAAAAAGCAAGTTTTCATACTAAGTTCCATATGGCCATACATGCACATTGGACCAATTGATTCCATATATGCATTGCACAGTGATCTGAAGCATTTTCCAGGCAAGATACACGCACGGATTCAAGTTCTGAGCTTAAAACCTCAAAGGCAGCGTGTTTTTCATGAAAGTGCGTATAGCCACAGTTTCAGAGCTCTAGCTCGCTTCCTTACGGAGATAGCAGCAAATTCACTCTTATTCAGTCATATAATCACATTTCACTCATGTTTGTCTTTTTCCTACTGATTTATACACAGAATGAAAAGTTTTGACATGCAGACCTAAAAAAAGCAAGTTTTTAAAAAAGTGCATATCTTCACTTCAGAAGCTCATACTAAGTTCCATATGGCCATACATGCACATTGGACCAATTGATTCCATATATGCATTGCACTGTGATCTGAAGCATTTTCCAGGCAAGATACACGCACGGATTCAAGTTCTGAGCTTAAAACCTCAAAGACGCGTGTTTTCATGAAAGTGCTTATAGCCACAGTTTCAGAGCTCTAGCTCGCTTCCTTACGGAGATAGCAGCAAATTCACTCTTATTCAGTCATATAATCACATTTCACTCATGTATGTCTTTTTCCTCCTGATTTATACTCAGAATGAAAAGTTTTGACATGCAGACGTAAAAAAAGCAAGTTTTTAAAAAAGTGCATATCTTCACTTCAGAAGCTCATACTAAGTTCCATATGGCCATACATGCACATTGGACCAATTGATTCCATATATGCATTGCACTGTGATCTGAAGCTCTTTCCAGGCAAGATACACGCGCGGTTCAAGTTCTGAGCTTAAAACCTCAAAGGCGCGTGTTTTTCATGAAAGTGCGTATAGCCACAGTTTCAGAGCTCTAGCTTCGCTTCCTTACTACGGAGATAGCAGCAAATTCACTCTTATTCAGTCATATAATCACATTTCACTCATGTTTGTCTTTTTTCCTACTGATTTATACACAGAATGAAAAGTTTTGACATGCAGACCTAAAAAAGCAAGTTTTAAAAAAATGGGAATATCTTCACTTCAGAAGCTCATACTAAGTTCCATATGGCCATACATGCACATTGGACCAATTGATTCCATATATGCATTGCACAGTGATCTGAAGCATTTTCCAGGCAAGATACACGCACGGATTCAAGTTCTGAGCTGAAAACCTCAAAAGGCGCGTGTTTTTCATGAAAGTCGTATATAGCCACAGTTTCAGAGCTCTAGCTTTCGCTTCCTTACGGAGATAGCAGCAAATTCACTCTTATTCAGTCATATAATCACATTTCACTCATGTTTGTCTTTTTTCCTACTGATTTATACACAGAATGAAAAGTTTTGACATGCAGACCTAAAAAAGCAAGTTTTTAAAAAGTGCATATCTTCACTTCAGAAGCTCATACTAAGTTCCATATGGCCATACATGCACATTGGACCAATTGATTCCATATATGCATTGCACAGTGATCTGAAGCATTTTCCAGGCAAGATACGCGCACGCAGATTCAAGTTCTGAGCTTAAAACCTCAAAAAGGCAGCGTGTTTTCATGAAAGTGCGTATAGCCACAGTTTCAGAGCTCTGGCTTCGCTTCCTTACGGAGATAGCAGCAAATTCACTCTTATTCAGTCATATAATCACATTTCACTCATGTTTGTCTTTTTCCTACTGATTTATACACAGAATGAAAAAGTTTTTGACATGCAGACCTAAAAAAGCAAGTTTTTAAAAAAGTGCATATCTTCACTTCAGAAGATCATACTAAGTTTCATATGGCCATACATGCATATTGGACCAATTGATTCCATATATGCATTGCACTGTGATCTGAAGCTCTTTCCAGGCAAGATACACCCACAGTTCAAGTTCTGAGCAAAAACCTCAAAAGACGCGTGTTTTCATGAAAGTGCGTATAGCCACAGTTTCAGAGCTCTAGCTCGCTTCCTTCGGAGATAGCAGCAAATTCACTCTTATTCAGTCATATAATCACATTTCACTCATGTTTGTCTTTTTCCTCCTGATTTATACTCAGAATGAAAAGTTTTGACATGCAGACCTAAAAAAAAAGCAAGTTTTTAAAAAAGTGCATATCTTCACTTCAGAAGCTCATACTAAGTTCCATATGGCCATACATGCACATTGGACCAATTGATTCCATATATGCATTGCACTGTGATCTGAAGCATTTTCCAGGCAAGATACGCATGAGTTCAAGTTCTGAGCTTAAAACCTCAAAGACGCGTGTTTTCATGAAAGTGCGTATAGCCACAGTTTCAGAGCTCTAGCTCGCTTCCTTACGGAGATAGCAGCAAATTCACTCTTATTCAGGCATATAATCACATTTCACTCATGTTTGTCTTTTTCCTACTGATTTATACACAGAATGAAAAGTTTTGACATGCAGACCTAAAAAAAAAAGCAAGTTTTTAAAAAAGTGCATATCTTCACTTCAGAAGCTCATACTAAGTTCCATATGGCCATACATGCACATTGGACCAATTGATTCCATATATGCATTGCACAGTGATCTGAAGCATTTTCCAGGCAAGATACACGCGCCGCAGTTCAAGTTCTGAGCTTAAAACCTCAAAGGCAGCGTGTTTTTTCATGAAAGTGCGTATAGCCACAGTTTCAGAGCTCTAGCTTCGCTTCCTTTCGGAGATAGCAGCAAATTCACTCTTATTCAGGCATATAATCACATTTTCACTCATGTTTGTCTTTTTCCTACTGATTTATACACAGAATGAAAAGTTTTGACATGCAGACCTAAAAAAGCAAGTTTTTAAAAAGTGCATATCTTCACTTCAGAAGCTCATACTAAGTTCCATATGGCCATACATGCACATTGGACCAATTGATTCCATATATGCATTGCACAGTGATCTGAAGCATTTTCCAGGCAAGATACTCGCACGGATTCAAGTTCTGAGCTTAAAACCTCAAAGGCAGCGTGTTTTTCATGAAAGTGCTTATAGCCACAGTTTCAGAGCTCTAGCTCGCTTCCTTACGGAGATAGCAGCAAATTCACTGTTATTCAGGCATATAATCACATTTCACTCATGTTTGTCTTTTTCCTACTGATTTATACACAGAATGAAAAGTTTTGACATGCAGACCTAAAAAAAAGCAAGTTTTTAAAAAGTGCATATCTTCACTTCAGAAGCTCATACTAAGTTCCATATGGCCATACATGCACATTGGACCAATTGATTCCATATATGCATTGCACAGTGATCTGAAGCATTTTCCAGGCAAGATATACGCCGCGGATTCAAGTTCTGAGCTTAAAACCTCAAAGACGCGTGTTTTCATGAAAGTGCGTATAGCCACAGTTTCAGAGCTCTAGCTCGCTTCCTTACGGAGATAGCAGCAAATTCACTCTTTTTCAGTCATATAATCACATTTCACTCATGTTTGTCTTTTTCCTACTGATTTATACACAGAATGAAAAGTTTTGACATGCAGACCTAAAAAAAAAGCAAGTTTTTAAAAAAGTGCATATCTTCACTTCAGAAGCTCATACTAAGTTCCACATGGCCATACATGCACATTGGACCAATTGATACCATATATGCATTGCACAGTGATCTGAAGCATTTTCCAGGCAAGATACACGCACGGATTCAAGTTCTGAGCTTAAAACCTCAAAGAGGGTTGTTTTCATGAAAGTGCGTATACCCACAGTTTCAGAGCTCTAGCTCGCTTCCTTACGGAGATAGCAGCAAATTCACTCTTATTCAGTCATATAATCACATTTCACTCATGTTTGTCTTTTTCCTCCTGATTTATACTCAGAATGAAAAGTTTTGACATGCAGACCTAAAAAAAAAAGCAAGTTTTTAAAAAAGTGCATATCTTCACTTCAGAAGCTCATACTAAGTTCCATATGGCCATACATGCACATTGGACCAATTGATTCCATATATGCATTGCACAGTGATCTGAAGCATTTTCCAGGCAAGATATACGCGCGGATTCAAGTTCTGAGCTTAAAACCTCAAAAGCAGCGTGTTTTCATGAAAGTGCGTATAGCCACAGTTTCAGAGCTCTAGCTCGCTTCCTTCGGAGATAGCAGCAAATTCACTCTTATTCAGTCATATAATCACATTTCACTCATGTTTGTCTTTTTTCCTACTGATTTATACACAGAATGAAAAAGTTTTTGACATGCAGACCTAAAAAAAGCAAGTTTTTAAAAAAGTGCATATCTTCACTTCAGAAGCTCATACTAAGTTCCATATGGCCATACATGCACATTGGACCAATTGATTCCATATATGCATTGCACTGTGATCTGAAGCTCTTTCCAGGCAAAATAACGCACGCAGTTCAAGTTCTGAGCAAAAAAACCTCAAAGAGCGTGTTTTCATGAAAGTGCGTATAGCCACAGTTTCAGAGCTCTAGCTCGCTTCCTTCGGAGATAGCAGCAAATTCACTCTTATTCAGTCATATAATCACATTTCACTCATGTTTGTCTTTTTTCCTCCTGATTTATACTCAGAATGAAAAGTTTTGACATGCAGACCTAAAAAAAAAGCAAGTTTTTAAAAAAGTGCATATCTTCACTTCAGAAGCTCATACTAAGTTCCATATGGCCATACATGCACATTGGACCAATTGATTCCATATATGCATTGCACTGTGATCTGAAGCATTTTCCAGGCAAGATACACGCCGCAGTTCAAGTTCTGAGCTTAAAACCTCAAAGGCAGGCGTTGTTTTTCATGAAAGTGCGTATAGCCACAGTTTCAGAGCTCTAGCTTCGCTTCCTTTACGGAGATAGCAGCAAATTCACTCTTATTCAGTCATATAATCACATTTCACTCATGTTTGTCTTTTTCCTACTGATTTATACACAGAATGAAAAGTTTTGACATGCAGACGTAAAAAAAAAGCAAGTTTTTAAAAAGTGCATATCTTCACTTCAGAAGATCATACTAAGTTCCATATGGCCATACATGCATATTGGACCAATTGATTCCATATATGCATTGCACTGTGATCTGAAGCATTTTCCAGGCAAGATACACGCCGCGGTTCAAGTTCTGAGCTTAAAACCTCAAAGGCGCGTGTTTTCATGAAAGTGCATTATAGCCACAGTTTCAGAGCTCTAGCTCGCTTCCTTCGGAGATAGCAGCAAATTCACTCTTATTCAGTCATATAATCACATTTCACTCATGTTTGTCTTTTCCTCCTGATTTATACACAGAATGAAAAAGTTTTGACATGCAGACCTAAAAAAAAAGCAAGTTTTTAAAAAAGTGCATATCTTCACTTCAGAAGCTCATACTAAGTTCCATATGGCCATACATGCACATTGGACCAATTGATTCCATATATGCATTGCATAGTGATCTGAAGCATTTTCCAGGCAAGATACACGCACGGATTCAAGTTCTGAGCTTAAAACCTCAAAAGACGCGTGTTTTCATGAAAGTGCGTATAGCCACAGTTTCAGAGCTCTAGCTCGCTTCCATTCGGAGATAGCAGCAAATTCACTCTTATTCAGGCATATAATCACATTGCACTCATGTTTCTCTTTTCCTACTGATTTATACACAGAATGAAAAGTTTTGACATGCAGACGTAAAAAAAAAGCAAGTTTTTAAAAAGTGCATATCTTCACTTCAGAAGCTCATACTAAGTTCCATATGGCCATACATGCACATTGGACCAATTGATTACATATATGCATTGCACTGTGATCTGAAGCTCATTCCAGGCAAGATAAACGCACGGATTCAAGTTCTGAGCTTAAAACCTCAAAGACGCGTGTTTTCATGAAAGTGCGTATAGCCACAGTTTCAGAGCTCTAGCTCGCTTCCTTACGGAGATAGCAGCAAATTCACTCTTATTCAGTCATATAATCACATTTCACTCATGTTTGTCTTTTTCCTACTGATTTATACACAGAATGAAAAGTTTTGACATGCAGACGTAAAAAAAAGCAAGTTTTTAAAAAAGTGCATATCTTCACTTCAGAAGATCATACTAAGTTTCATATGGCCATACATGCATATTGTACCAATTGATTCCATATATGCATTGCACAGTGATCTGAAGCATTTTCCAGGCAAGATACACGCACGGATTCAAGTTCTGAGCTTAAAACCTCAAAAGGCGTTTGTTTTCATGAAAGTGCTTATAGCCACAGTTTCAGAGCTCTAGCTCGCTTCCTTACGGAGATAGCAGCAAATTCTCTCTTATTCAGGCATATAATCACATTTCACTCATTTTTGTCTTTTTCCTACTGATTTATACACAGAATGAAAAGTTTTGACATGCAGACCTAAAAAAAGCAAGTTTTTAAAAAAGTGCATATCTTCACTTCAGAAGCTCATACTAAGTTCCACATGGCCATACATGCACATTGGACCAATTGATTCCATATATGCATTGCACAGTGATCTGAAGCATTTTCCAGGCAAGATACACGCACGGATTCAAGTTCTGAGCTTAAAACCTCAAAAGGCGCTATGCGTGTTTTTCATGAAAGTGCGTATAGCCACAGTTTCAGAGCTCTAGCTTCGCTTCCATACGGAGATAGCAGCAAATTCACTCTTATTCAGGCATATAATCACATTTCACTCATGTTTGTCTTTTTCCTACTGATTTATACACAGAATGAAAAGTTTTGACATGCAGACCTAAAAAAAAAGCAAGTTTTTAAAAAGTGCATATCTTCACTTCAGAAGCTCATACTAAGTTCCATATGGCCATACATGCACATTGGACCAATTGATTCCATATATGCATTGCACAGTGATCTGAAGCATTTTCCAGGCAAGATACACCCGCAGTTCAAGTTCTGAGCTTAAAACCTCAAAAGGCAGCGTGTTTTTCATGAAAGTGCTTATAGCCACAGTTTCAGAGCTCTAGCTCGCTTCCTTACGGAGATAGCAGCAAATTCACTCTTATTCAGGCATATAATCACATTTCACTCATGTTTGTCTTTTTCCTACTGATTTATACACAGAATGAAAAGTTTTGACATGCAGACCTAAAAAAAAGCAAGTTTTTAAAAAGTGCATATCTTCACTTCAGAAGCTCATACTAAGTTCCACATGGCCATACATGCACATTGGACCAATTGATTCCATATATGCATTGCACAGTGATCTGAAGCATTTTCCAGGCAAGATACCGCACGGATTCAAGTTCTGAGCTTAAAACCTCAAAAGGCGGCGTGTTTTTCATGAAAGTGCTTATAGCCACAGTTTCAGAGCTCTGGCTTCGCTTCCTTCGGAGATAGCAGCAAATTCACTCTTATTCAGTCATATAATCACATTTCACTCATGTTTGTCTTTTTCCTACTGATTTATACACAGAATGAAAAGTTTTGACATGCAGACCTAAAAAAAAAAGCAAGTTTGTAAAAAAGTGCATATCTTCACTTCAGAAGCTCATACTAAGTTCCATATGGCCATACATGCATATTGGACCAATTGATTCCATATATGCATTGCACAGTGATCTGAAGCATTTTCCAGGCAAGATACACGCACGGATTCAAGTTCTGAGCTTAAAACCTCAAAAGCGCGTGTTGTTTTCATGAAAGTGCGTATAGCCACAGTTTCAGAGCTCTAGCTCGCTTCCTTACGGAGATAGCAGCAAATTCACTCTTATTCAGGCATATAATCACATTTCACTCATGTTTGTCTTTTTCCTACTGATTTATACACAGAATGAAAAGTTTTGACATGCAGACCTAAAAAAAGCAAGTTTTAAAAAAGTGCATATCTTCACTTCAGAAGCTCATACTAAGTTCCACATGGCCATACATGCACATTGGACCAATTGATTACCATATATGCATTGCACAGTGATCTGAAGCATTTTCCAGGCAAGATACGCGCCGGATTCAAGTTCTGAGCTTAAAACCTCAAAAGACGGCGTGTTTTCATGAAAAGTCGTATAGCCACAGTTTCAGAGCTCTAGCTCGCTTCCTTACGGAGATAGCAGCAAATTCACTCTTATTCAGTCATATAATCACATTTCACTCATGTTTGTCTTTTTCCTACTGATTTATACACAGAATGAAAAGTTTTGACATGCAGACCTAAAAAAAAAGCAAGTTTTTAAAAAGTGCATATCTTCACTTCAGAAGCTCATACTAAGTTGCATATGGCCATACATGCATATTGGACCAATTGATGACATATATGCATTGCACAGTGATCTGAAGCATTTTCCAGGCAAGATACACGCCGCAGTTCAAGTTCTGAGCTTAAAACCTCAAAAAGGCGCGTGTTTTCATGAAAGTGCATTATAGCCACAGTTTCAGAGCTCTGGCTTCGCTTCCTTCGGAGATAGCAGCAAATTCACTCTTATTAAGTCATATAATCACATTTCACTCATGTTTGTCTTTTTCCTACTGATTTATACACAGAATGAAAAGTTTTGACATGCAGACCTTAAAAAAAGCAAGTTTTTAAAAAGTGCATATCTTCACTTCAGAAGCTCATACTAAGTTCCATATGGCCATACATGCACATTGGACCAATTGATTACATATATGCATTGCACTGTGATCTGAAGCTCATTCCAGGCAAGATAAGCGCCGCAGTTCAAGTTCTGAGCTTAAAACCTCAAAAGGCGCGTGTTTTTCATGAAAGTGCATTATAGCCACAGTTTCAGAGCTCTGGCTTCGCTTCCTTACGGAGATAGCAGCAAATTCACTCTTATTCAGTCATATAATCACATTTCACTCATGTTTGTCTTTTTCCTACTGATTTATACACAGAATGAAAAGTTTTGACATGCAGACGTAAAAAAAAGCAAGTTTTTAAAAAAGTGCATATCTTCACTTCAGAAGATCATACTAAGTTTCATATGGCCATACATGCATATTGTACCAATTGATTCCATATATGCTTTGCACTGTGATCTGAAGCTCTTTCCAGGCAAGATACACGCCGCAGTTCAAGTTCTGAGCTTAAAACCTCAAAGGCAGCGTGTTTTTCATGAAAGTGCTTATAGCCACAGTTTCAGAGCTCTAGCTCGCTTCCTTCTGGAGATAGCAGCAAATTTCTCTTATTCAGGCATATAATCACATTTCACTCATGTTTGTCTTTTTTCCTCCTGATTTATACTCAGAATGAAAAGTTTTTGACATGCAGACGTAAAAAAAAGCAAGTTTTTAAAAAGTGCATATCTTCACTTCAGAAGCTCATACTAAGTTCCACATGGCCATACATGCACATTGGACCAATTGATACCATATATGCATTGCACAGTGATCTGAAGCATTTTCCAGGCAAGATACACGCCGCAGTTCAAGTTCTGAGCTTAAAACCTCAAAAGGCAGCGTGTTTTTCATGAAAGTGCGTATAGCCACAGTTTCAGAGCTCTAGCTTCGCTTCCTTTCGGAGATAGCAGCAAATTCACTCTTATTCAGTCATATAATCACATTTCACTCATGTTTGTCTTTTTCCTACTGATTTATACACAGAATGAAAAGTTTTTGACATGCAGACCTAAAAAAAGCAAGTTTAAAAAAAGTGCATATCTTCACTTCAGAAGCTCATACTAAGTTCCATATGGCCATACATGCACATTGGACCAATTGATTCCATATATGCATTGCACTGTGATCTGAAGCATTTTCCAGGCAAGATACGCCGCAGTTCAAGTTCTGAGCTTAAAACCTCAAAGCAGCGTGTTTTTTCATGAAAGTGCGTATAGCCACAGTTTCAGAGCTCTAGCTCGCTTCCTTACGGAGATAGCAGCAAATTCACTCTTATTCAGTCATATAATCACATTTCACTCATGTTTGTCTTTTTTCCTACTGATTTATACACAGAATGAAAAAGTTTTGACATGCAGACCTAAAAAAAAAGCTAGTTTGTAAAAAAGTGCATATCTTCACTTCAGAAGCTCATACTAAGTTCCATATGGCCATACATGCACATTGGACCAATTGATTCCATATATGCATTGCACAGTGATCTGAAGCATTTTCCAGGCAAGATACGCCGGATTCAAGTTCTGAGCTTAAAACCTCAAAAGGCGCGTGTTTTCATGAAAGTGCGTATAGCCACAGTTTCAGAGCTCTAGCTTCGCTTCCTTACGGAGATAGCAGCAAATTCACTCTTATTCAGTCATATAATCACATTTCACTCATGTTTGTCTTTTTCCTACTGATTTATACACAGAATGAAAAGTTTTTGACATGCAGACCTAAAAAAAAAAGCAAGTTTTAAAAAAGTGCATATCTTCACTTCAGAAGCTCATACTAAGTTCCATATGGCCATACATGCATATTGGACCAATTGATTCCATATATGCATTGCACTGTGATCTGAAGCATTTTCCAGGCAAGATACGCGCAGTTCAAGTTCTGAGCTTAAAACCTCAAAAAGCGGTGTGTTTTCATGAAAGTGCTTATAGCCACAGTTTCAGAGCTCTAGCTCGCTTCCTTACGGAGATAGCAGCAAATTCACTCTTATTCAGTCATATAATCACATTTCACTCATGTTTGTCTTTTTCCTACTGATTTATACTCAGAATGAAAAGTTTTGACATGCAGACCTAAAAAAAAAAGCAAGTTTTTAAAAAAGTGCATATCTTCACTTCAGAAGCTCATACTAAGTTCCATATGGCCATACATGCACATTGGACCAATTGATTCCATATATGCATTGCACAGTGATCTGAAGCATTTTCCAGGCAAGATACACGCCGCAGTTCAAGTTCTGAGCTTAAAACCTCAAAAGGCAGCGTGTTTTTTCATGAAAGTCGTATAGCCACAGTTTCAGAGCTCTAGCTCGCTTCCATTCGGAGATAGCAGCAAATTCACTCTTATTCAGGCATATAATCACATTGCACTCATGTTTCTCTTTTTCCTACTGATTTATACACAGAATGAAAAGTTTTGACATGCAGACCTAAAAAAAAAAAAGCAAGTTTTTAAAAAAGTGCATATCTTCACTTCAGAAGCTCATACTAAGTTCCATATGGCCATACATGCACATTGGACCAATTGATTCCATATATGCATTGCACAGTGATCTGAAGCATTTTCCAGGCAAGATACACGCACGGATTCAAGTTCTGAGCTTAAAACCTCAAAAGCGCGTGTTTTCATGAAAGTGCTTATAGCCACAGTTTCAGAGCTCTAGCTCGCTTCCTTACGGAGATAGCAGCAAATTCACTCTTATTCAGTCATATAATCACATTTCACTCATGTTTGTCTTTTTCCTACTGATTTATACACAGAATGAAAAGTTTTGACATGCAGACCTAAAAAAAAAGCTAGTTTGTAAAAAGGTGCATATCTTCACTTCAGAAGCTCATACTAAGTTCCATATGGCCATACATGCACATTGGACAAATTGATTCCATATATGCATTGCACTGTGATCTGAAGCATTTTCCAGGCAAGATAAGCGCCGCGGATTCAAGTTCTGAGCTTAAAACCTCAAAGGCAGCGTGTTTTCATGAAAGTGCGTATAGCCACAGTTTCAGAGCTCTAGCTCGCTTCCTTACGGAGATAGCAGCAAATTCACTCTTATTAAGTCATATAATCACATTTCACTCATGTTTGTCTTTTTCCTACTGATTTATACACAGAATGAAAAGTTTTGACATGCAGACCTTAAAAAAAGCAAGTTTTAAAAAAGTGCATATCTTCACTTCAGAAGCTCATACTAAGTTCCATATGGCCATACATGCACATTGGACCAATTGATTCCATATATGCATTGCACAGTGATCTGAAGCATTTTCCAGGCAAGATAAACGCACGGAGTTCAAGTTCTGAGCTTAAAACCTCAAAAGGCAGCGTGTTTTCATGAAAGTCATTATAGCCACAGTTTCAGAGCTCTAGCTTCGCTTCCTTCGGAGATAGCAGCAAATTCACTCTTATTCAGTCATATAATCACATTTCACTCATGTTTTGTCTTTTTCCTACTGATTTATACACAGAATGAAAAGTTTTGACATGCAGACCTAAAAAAAGCAAGTTTTTAAAAAAGTGCATATCTTCACTTCAGAAGCTCATACTAAGTTTCATATGGCCATACATGCATATTGTACCAATTGATTCCATATATGCTTTGCACTGTGATCTGAAGCTCTTTCCAGGCAAGATACACGCACGGATTCAAGTTCTGAGCTTAAAACCTCAAAGACGCGTGTTTTCATGAAAGTGCTTATAGCCACAGTTTCAGAGCTCTAGCTCGCTTCCTTACGGAGATAGCAGCAAATTCTCTCTTATTCAGTCATATAATCACATTTCACTCATGTATGTCTTTTTCCTCCAGATTTATACTCAGAATGAAAAGTTTTGACATGCAGACGTAAAAAAAGCAAGTTTTTAAAAAAGTGCATATCTTCACTTCAGAAGCTCATACTAAGTTCCACATGGCCATACATGCACATTGGACCAATTGATACCATATATGCATTGCACAGTGATCTGAAGCATTTTCCAGGCAAGATACTGCGCTTGCAGTTCAAGTTCTGAGCTTAAAACCTCAAAGGCAGCGTGTTTTTCATGAAAGTGCGTATAGCCACAGTTTCAGAGCTCTAGCTCGCTTCCATTCGGAGATAGCAGCAAATTCACTCTTATTCAGGCATATAATCACATTTCACTCATGTTTGTCTTTTTCCTACTGATTTATACACAGAATGAAAAGTTTTTGACATGCAGACCTAAAAAAAAGCAAGTTTTAAAAAAAGTGCATATCTTCACTTCAGAAGCTCATACTAAGTTCCATATGGCCATACATGCACATTGGACCAATTGATTCCATATATGCATTGCACAGTGATCTGAAGCATTTTTCCAGGCAAGATACCGCCGCAGTTCAAGTTCTGAGCTTAAAACCTCAAAAGCGCGTGTTTTCATGAAAGTGCTTATAGCCACAGTTTCAGAGCTCTAGCTCGCTTCCATTCGGAGATAGCAGCAAATTCACTCTTATTCAGTCATATAATCACATTTCACTCATGTTTGTCTTTTTTCCTACTGATTTATACACAGAATGAAAAGTTTTGACATGCAGACCGTAAAAAAAAAGCAAGTTTTTAAAAAAGTGCATATCTTCACTTCAGAAGCTCATACTAAGTTCCATATGGCCATACATGCACATTGGACCAATTGATTCCATATATGCATTGCACAGTGATCTGAAGCATTTTCCAGGCAAGATATGCGCGGAGTTCAAGTTCTGAGCTTAAAACCTCAAAGCAGCGTGTTTTCATGAAAGTGCTTATAGCCACAGTTTCAGAGCTCTAGCTCGCTTCCTTACGGAGATAGCAGCAAATTCACTCTTATTCAGTCATATAATCACATTTCACTCATGTTTGTCTTTTTCCTACTGATTTATACTCAGAATGAAAAGTTTTGACATGCAGACCTAAAAAAAAGCAAGTTTTTAAAAAAGTGCATATCTTCACTTCAGAAGCTCATACTAAGTTCCATATGGCCATACATGCACATTGGACCAATTGATTCCATATATGCATTGCACAGTGATCTGAAGCATTTTCCAGGCAAGATACACGCACGGATTCAAGTTCTGAGCTTAAAACCTCAAAGACGCGTGTTTTCATGAAAGTGCGTATAGCCACAGTTTCAAAGCTCTACCTCGCTTCCTTACGGAGATAGCAGCAAATTCACTGTTATTCAGGCATATAATCACATTTCACTCATGTTTGTCTTTTTCCTACTGATTTATACACAGAATGAAAAGTTTTGACATGCAGACATAAAAAAAAGCAAGTTTTTAAAAAGTGCATATCTTCACTTCAGAAGCTCATACTAAGTTCCATATGGCCATACATGCACATTGGACCAATTGATTCCATATATGCATTGCACAGTGATCTGAAGCATTTTTCAGGCAAGATAGACGCATGCGGATTCAAGTTCTGAGCTTAAAACCTCAAAGACGGTTGTTTTTCATGAAAGTGCTTATAGCCACAGTTTCAGAGCTCTAGCTCGCTTCCTTATGGAGATAGCAGCAAATTCACTCTTATTCAGTCATATAATCACATTTCACTCATGTTTGTCTTTTTCCTCCAGATTTATACACAGAATGAAAAGTTTTGACATGCAGACGTAAAAAAAAGCAAGTTTTTAAAAAAGTGCATATCTTCACTTCAGAAGCTCATACTAAGTTCCATATGGCCATACATGCACATTGGACCAATTGATTCCATATATGCATTGCACAGTGATCTGAAGCTCATTTTCCAGGCAAGATACGCACGGATTCAAGTTCTGAGCTTAAAAACCTCAAAACGCGTTTTTTTCATGAAAGTGCGTATAGCCACAGTTTCAGAGCTCTAGCTCGCTTCCTTCTGGAGATAGCAGCAAATTCTCTCTTATTCAGGCATATAATCACATTTCACTCATGTTTGTCTTTTTCCTACTGATTTATACACAGAATGAAAAGTTTTGACATGCAGACGTAAAAAAAAGCAAGTTTTTAAAAAGTGCATATCTTCACTTCAGAAGCTCATACTAAGTTCCATATGGCCATACATGCACATTGGACCAATTGATTCCATATATGCATTGCACAGTGATCTGAAGCATTTTCCAGGCAAGATACACGCAGTTCAAGTTCTGAGCTTAAAACCTCAAAGAGCGGTGTTTTTCATGAAAGTGCGTATAGCCACAGTTTCAGAGCTCTAGCTCGCTTCCTTACGGAGATAGCAGCAAATTCACTCTTATTCAGGCATATAATCACATTTCACTCATGTTTGTCTTTTTCCTGCTGATTTATACTCAGAATGAAAAGTTTTGACATGCAGACGTAAAAAAAAGCAAGTTTTTAAAAAAGTGCACATCTTCACTTCAGAAGCTCATACTAAGTTCCATATGGCCATACATGCACATTGGACCAATTGATTCCATATATGCATTGCACAGTGATCTGAAGCATTTTCCAGGCAAGATAAACGCCGCAGTTCAAGTTCTGAGCTTAAAACCTCAAAAGCCAGCGTGTTTTTTTCATGAAAGTGCGTATAGCCACAGTTTCAGAGCTCTGCTTCGCTTCCTTTCGGAGATAGCAGCAAATTCACTCTTATTCAGGTCATATAATCACATTTCACTCATGTTTGTCTTTTTCCTGCTGATTTATACTCAGAATGAAAAGTTTTTGACATGCAGACGTAAAAAAGCAAGTTTTAAAAAAAGTGCATATCTTCACTTCAGAAGCTCATACTAAGTTCCATATGGCCATACATGCATTGGACCAATTGCATTCCATATATGCCACATTCAAGTTTCTCTTTTCCTAAAAACCTCAAAGCAGCGTGTTTTTGTTGAAAGTCTTTAACAACAGTTTCAAGCTAGGATTCAAGTTCTGAGCTTAAAACCTCTTTTCAGAGGCAGGCAAGATACTGACCTATTCAGTCATATAATCACATTTCACTCATGTTGTCTTTTCCTGCTATTTCTACACAGAATGAAAAAAGTTTTGACATAAAAAAAGCAAGTTTTTAAAAAGTGCATATCTTCACTTCAAGCTCCAGCCATACATGCTGCATTGGACCAATTTTCATTGCACAGTGATCTGAAGCATTTTAGAATACTGCGCCGCAGTTCAAGTTCTGAGCTTAAAACCTCAAAAAGGTGTTGTTTTCATGAAAGTGAGTATAGCCACAGTTTCATAAATCACTCTGCCTCGCTTCCTTCACGGAGATAGCAGCAAATTCACTCTTATTCAGTCATATAATCACATTTCACTCATGTTTGTCTTTTTCCTCCTGATTTATACACACAGAATGAAAAGTTTTGACATGCAAAAAAAAAGCAAAGTTTTAAAAAAAGTGCATATCTTCACTTCAAGCTCATACTAAGCTGGCCATACATACTGGACCAATTGTACCATATATGCATTGCCAGTGATCTGAAGCATTTTTCCAGGCAAGGACCCATTCAAGTTCTGAGCAAAACCTCAAAGGCGGTTGTTTTTCATGAAATGCATATACCCACAGTTTCATTCGCTTCCCAGTTCAGCAAATTCACTCTTATTCAGCTATAAAACATTTCACTCATGTTTGTCTTTTTTTTATACTCAGAATGAAAAATTTTTGACATGCAGCAGTTTTTAAGTTCCATATGGCCATACATGCCCATTGGACCAGTTGATTCCATATTTGCATTGCACAGTGATGTGAAACATTGAAAAGTTTTGACATGCAGGCGGATTCAAGTTCTGAAAAAAAAAGCAGTTTTTCAAAAATTCATATCTTCAGTTTGAAGCTCATACCATGGCAGCTAATTCAATGCATTGGCACCACATATTGCATTTTTTTGTGATCTTTTCCTCATTCAGGCACAGAATGAAAATTTCACATGCAGACGTAAAAAAAAAGCAAGTTTTTAAAAACAGTTTCACTTCAAGCTCATACTAAGTTCTAGCCATACATGCACATTTCCAATTGATTGCCCATATATGCTTTGCACGTGATCTAAAACTCATTCCAGGCAAGCAGCAAATTCACTCTTATTCAGTCATATAATCACATTTTCACTGTTTGTTTTTCTTTTTCAGGAAGATTTTGCAAATTATACACAGGAATATAAAAAGTTTGACATGTTTCTCTTTCCTACTGATTTATACAAAAAAAAGCAAGTTTTTAAAAAGTGCATATCTTCACTTCAGAAGCTTATTACTAGTTAAGTGCCAGACGTAAAAAAAAGCATTGGACCAATTGATTCCATATATGCATTGCACAGTGATCAAGCTGTTTCAGGCAAGATACATGCACAGTTCAAGTTCTGAGCTTAAAACCTACAGTTGTTTTCATATGATCAGTTTGAAAAGGCTCATTCAGGATAGCAGCAAATTCACTCTTATTAAGGCATATAATCACATTTCACTCATGTTTCTTTTTTCCTGCTGATTTATACTAATGAAGTTTTTTTGACATCACGTAAAAAAGCGTGTTTTTTTCACATCTTCACTTCAGAAGCTCATACTAAGTTATGGCCATACATGCATTTTGGATTCAATATTTCTTCCATATGAGCATTAACGTGATCTGAAGCATTTTTTCAGGCAAGATACACGCACGGATTCAAGTTCTGAGCTTAAAACCTCAAAAGCCAGACGTGTTTTTTCATGAAAGTGCGTATAGAAGCTCTAGCTCTCATCCTACGGAGATAGCAGTAAATTCACTCTTATTCAGTCATATAATCACATTTCACTCATGTATGTCTTTTTTTCCTACTGATTTATACTCAGAATGAAAAGTTTTGACATGCAGGCGTAAAAAAGCAAGTTTTAAAAAGTGCATATCTTCACTTCAGAAGCTCATACTAAGTTCCACATGGCCATACATGCACATTGGACCAATTGATACCATATATGCATTGCACAGTGATCTGAAGCATTTTCCAGGCAAGATACACGCCGCAGTTCAAGTTCTGAGCTTAAAACCTCAAAGGCGGCGTGTTTTCATGAAAGTGCGTATAGCCACAGTTTCAAAAGCTCTATTTCCGCTTCCTTCACGGAGATAGCAGCAAATTCACTGTTATTCAGGCATATAATCACATTTCACTCATGTTTGTCTTTTTTTCCTACTGATTTATACACAGAATGAAAAGTTTTGACATGCAGACCTAAAAAAGCAAGTTTTTAAAAAAGTGCATATCTTCACTTCAGAAGCTCATACTAAGTTCCACATGGCCATACATGCACATTGGACCAATTGATACCATATATGCATTGCACAGTGATCTGAAGCATTTTCCAGGCAAGATACACGCCGCAGTTCAAGTTCTGAGCTTAAAACCTCAAGAGGGTTGTTTTTCATGAAAGTCGTATACCCACAGTTTCAGAGCTCTAGCTTCGCTTCTTCTTCTGGAGATAGCAGCAAATTCACTCTTATTCAGTCATATAATCACATTTCACTCATGTTTGTCTTTTTTTCCTCCTGATTTATACTCAGAATGAAAAGTTTTTTTGACATGCAGACGTAAAAAAAAGCAAGTTTTTAAAAAAGTGCATATCTTCACTTCAGAAGCTCATACTAAGTTCCATATGGCCATACATGCCCATTGGACCAGTTGATTCCATATATGCATTGCACAGTGATCTGAAGCATTTTCCAGGCAAGATACACGCCGCAGATTGAAGTTCTGAGCTTAAAACCTCAAAGACGTTTGTTTTCATGAAAGTGCTTATAGCCACAGTTTCAGAGCTCTAGCTCGCTTCCTTACGGAGATAGCAGCTAATTCAATCTTATTCAGGCATATAATCACATTTCACTCATGTATGTCTTTTTCCTCCAGATTTATACTCAGAATGAAAAGTTTTGACATGCAGACGTAAAAAAAAGCAAGTTTTTAAAAAAGTGCATATCTTCACTTCAGAAGCTCATACTAAGTTCCACATGGCCATACATGCACATTGGACCAATTGATACCATATATGCATTGCACAGTGATCTGAAGCTCATTCCAGGCAAGATAAGCGCCACAGTTCAAGTTCTGAGCTTAAAACCTCAAAAGGCAGCGTGTTTTTCATGAAAGTCACGCCGTATAGCCACAGTTTCAGAGCTCTAGCTCGCTTCCATTCGGAGATAGCAGCAAATTCACTCTTATTCAGGCATATAATCACATTGCACTCATGTTTCTCTTTTTCCTACTGATTTATACACAGAATGAAAAGTTTTGACATGCAGACCTAAAAAAAAGCAAGTTTTTAAAAAAGTGCATATCTTCACTTCAGAAGCTCATACTAAGTTCCATATGGCCATACATGCACATTGGACCAATTGATTCCATATATGCATTGCACAGTGATCTGAAGCTGTTTCCAGGCAAGATACACGCACGGATTCAAGTTCTGAGCTTAAAACCTCAAAGACGCGTGTTTTCATGAAAGTGCTTATAGCCACAGTTTCAGAGCTCTAGCTCGCTTCCTTACGGAGATAGCAGCAAATTCACTGTTATTCAGGCATATAATCACATTTCACTCATGTTTGTCTTTTTCCTACTGATTTATACACAGAATGAAAAGTTTTGACATGCAGACCTAAAAAAAAGCAAGTTTTTAAAAAAGTGCATATCTTCACTTCAGAAGCTCATACTAAGTTCCACATGGCCATACATGCACATTGGACCAATTGATACCATATATGCATTGCACAGTGATCTGAAGCATTTTCCAGGCAAGATAAGCGCTTGCAGTTCAATTTCTGAGCTTAAAACCTCAAATGGCGTTTTTTCATGAAATGCATTATAGCCACAGTTTCAGAGCTCTAGCTCGCTTCCTTCACGGAGATAGCAGCAAATTCATTCTTATTCAGTCATATAATCACACATTTCACTCATGTTTGTCTTTTTCCTGCTGGTTTATACTCAGAATGAAAAGATTTTGACATGCAGGCGTAAAAAAGCAAGTTTTTAAAAAGTGCACATCTTCACTTCAGAAGCTCATACTAAGTTCATATGGCCATACATGCACATTGGACCAATTGATTCCATATATGCATTGCACAGTGATCTGAAGCATTTTCAGGCAAGATACACGCATGCAGATTCAAGTTCTGAGCTTAAAACCTCAAAAAGCCAGCGTGTTTTTCATGAAAGTCATTATAGCCACAGTTTCAGAGCTTTTAGCTTCGCTTCCATTCGAGGAGATAGCAGCAAATTCACTCTTATTCAGGCATATAATCACATTGCACTCATGTTTCTCTTTTCCTACTGATTTGTACACAGAATGAAAAGTTTTTGACATGCAGACCTAAAAAAAAAGCAAGTTTTAAAAAAGTGCATATCTTCACTTCAGAAGCTCATACTAAGTTCCATATGGCCATACATGCACATTGGACCATTTGATTCCATATATGCATTGCACAGTGATCTGGCTGTTTTCAGGCAAAGAATGTCCGCAGTTCAAGTTCTGAGCTTAAAAACCTCAAAAACGCGTGTTTTTCAGAAAGTGAGTATAGCCACAGTTTCCAAAGCTCTCTTTCGCTTCCTTACGGAGATAGCAGCAAATTCTCTCTTATTCAGTCATATAATCACATTTCACTCATGTTTCTCTTTTTCTACTGATTTATACACAGAATGAAAAGTTTTGACATGCAGACCTAAAAAAAGCAAGTTTTAAAAAAGTGCATATCTTCACTTCAGAAGCTCATACTAAGTTCCATATGGCCATACATGCCCATTGGACCAGTTGATTCCATATATGCATTGCACAGTGATGTGAAGCATTTCCAGGCAAGATACACGCATGCAGTTGAAGTTCTGAGCTTAAAACCTCAAAAGACGTTTGTTTTTCATAGAAAGTGCTTATAGCCACAGTTTCAGAGCTCTAGCTCGCTTCCCCCACGGAGATAGCAGCCTAATTCAATCTTATTCAGGCATACAATCACATTTCACTCATGTTTTGTCTTTTTCCTGATTTATACACAGAATGAAAAGTTTTTGACATGCAGACCTAAAAAAAAGCAAGTTTTTAAAAAGTGCATATCTTCACTTCCAGAAGCTCATACTAAGTTCCCATATGGCCATACATGCACATTTGGACCAATTGATTACATATATGCATTGCACTGTGATCTGAAACTCATTCCAGGCAAGATACTGCATATGATTCAAGTTCTGAGCTTAAAACCTCAAAGGCAGCGTGTTTTTCATGAAAGTGCATTATAGCCACAGTTTCAGAGCTCTAGCTCGCTTCCTTACCGGAGATAGCAGCAAATTCACTCTTATTCAGTCATATAATCACATTTCACTGATGTTTGTCTTTTTCCTACTGATTTATACACAGAATGAAAAGTTTTGACATACGGGCGTAAAAAAAAAGCAAGTTTTTAAAAAAGTGCATATCTTCACTTCAGAAGATCATACTAAGTTTCATATGGCCATACATGCATATTGTACCAATTGATTCCATATATCCTTTGCACTGTGATCTGAAGCTCTTTCCCGGGCAAGATCTGCGCCGCAGTTCAAGTTCTGAGCTTAAAACCTCAAAGGCGCGTCTTTTCATGAAAGGTGCTTATAGCCAGAGTTTCAGAGCTCTGGCTAGCTTCCTTCGGAGATAGCAACAAATTCTCTATTATTCAGTCATATAATCACATTTCACTCATGTATGTCTTTTCCTCTGATTTATACTCAGAATGAAAAGTTTTGACATACAGACCTAAAAAAAACAAGTTTTAAAAAAGTGCATATCTAAGTTCACACACTAAGTTCCATTGGCCATATAAGTTCCACATGGCCATATTGGACATTGGACCAATTGATACCATATATGCATTGCACACTGATGAGAAGCATTTTCCAGGCAAGATACACGCCACAGTTCAAGTTCTGAGCTTAAAACCTCAAAAACGCGTGTTTTCATGAAAGTGCGTATAGCCACAGTTCCAGAGGCTCTGGCTTCGCTTCCTTCTGGGAGATAGCAGCAAATTCACTCTTTTTTCAGTCATATAATCACATTTTCACTCATGTTTGTCTTTCCTGCACTGATTTATCGTAGAATGAAAAGTTTTTGACATGCAGACCTAAAAAAAGCTAGTTTGTAAAAATTGCATATCTTCACTTCAGAAGCTCATACTATGTTCCATATAGCCATACATGCACGATGGACCAATTGATTCCATATATGCATTGCACAGTGATCTGAAGCTGTTTCCATACAAGATACGCACTGATTCAAGTTCTGAGCTTAAAACCTCAAACGCGCGTGTTTTTTCATGAAAGTCGTATAGCCACAGTTTCAAAAGCTCTACCGCTTCCTTACGGAGATGGCAACAAATTCACTGTTATTCAGGCATATAATCACATTTCACTCATGTTTGTCTTTTTCCCTACTGATTTATACAGAATGAAAAGTTTTGACATGCAGACCTAAAAAAACAAGTTTTTAAAAAAAAGTGCATATCTTCACTTCAGAAGCTCTCATACTAAGTTCCATATGGCCGCCCATGCCCCATTGGACCAGTTGATTCATATATGCATTGCACAGTGTGAAGCATTTTCCGAGGCAAGATCACGGAGTTGAAGTTTTTGAGGCTTAAAACCTCAAAGGCGTTTGTTTTCATGAAAGTGCTTATAGCCACAGTTTCAGAGCTCTGCTCCGCTTCCTTCAGGAGATAGCAGCTAATTCAATCTTATTCAGGCATACAATCACATTTCACTCATTTTTGTCTTTTTTCTGATTTATAAACAGAATGAAAAGTTTTGACATGCAGACCTAAAAAAAGCAAGTTTTTAAAAAAATTGCATATCTTCACTTCAGAAACTCATACTAAGTTCACGTGGCCATCATGCACATTGGACCAATTGATTCCTAATGCATTACAGTGGTGAAGCTCTTTCCAGGAAGATACTCGGTTAAGTTCTGAGCTTAAAACCTCAAAAGGGGGTTTTTCATGAAATCTAACCACATTTCAACTCTGCTTTTGCTTTCCCTTTTTGGGGGATAACCCAAAAATTTACCTTTTGCATATAATCCCTTTCACTCAGTTGTCTTTTTTTCTGATTTATACCAGAATGAAAAAAATTTTTACATCAGCTAAAAAAACAAGTTTTTAAAAAATGCATATCTTCACTTCAGAAACTCATACTAAGTTCCTTTGGCCCCATGCACATTGGACCAATTGATTCCATAATGCATTGCAAGTGATTAAAAAATTTTCAGGAAGATACGCAATTCAAATTCTGGGAAAAATAAAGCGCGTGTTTTTAAACTTTTAGCCCAGTTTTAACTCTGCTCCCTTCCTTGGGGATACACAAATTCATCTTTTTAGGGCTTAATCCCCTTTCCTCATGTTTTCTTTTTTCCCACTGATTTATACAGAAT
This sequence comes from Gymnothorax javanicus, assembly GCA_029692085.1. Taxonomy (NCBI): domain Eukaryota; kingdom Metazoa; phylum Chordata; class Actinopteri; order Anguilliformes; family Muraenidae; genus Gymnothorax; species Gymnothorax javanicus. Next base: position 4,510,015 of record CM056206.1, on the reverse strand, counting down.
GGTTTTGACACAGCCCCAAAAAAAAAAGTTTTAAAAAATGCATACTTCACTTTAAGTCATACTAAGTTCCATTCCCCTACATGCATTGGGCCCTTTACCATATATCTTGCACGTGATCTGAAGCTTTTCAGGAAGATACCGGATTAGTTCTGAGCTTAAAACCTCAAAACGTGTTTTCATAAACATACCCATTTAAAACTCTCCCGCTTCCTTTGGGGATAAAAAATTCCCTTTTAGCATAATCAATTTCACCATGTTTTCTTTTTCCCCTGTTTTTACAGAATGAAAAGTTTTGACATGCAGCCTAAAAAAAAAAAATTTTTAAAAAAATGCATACTTCACTTCAGGTCATATAAGTTCATATGGCCCCATAATTGGCCCAATTGATTTTCCCATATGCTTCATTGGTCTGAAATCTTCCAGGGAAAATACCCCCGAGTTCAAAATTCTGGCTTAAAACCTCAAAAACGCGTGTTTTCGAAAATTTTAGCCCCGTTTAAGTCTCTCCCTTCCTTCGGAGTAGCAAATTCCTTTATTCAGCAAAAACATTTTTCCCATTTGTCTTTTTTTCCCTGATTTATCCAGAATAAAAGTTTTTACATGCGACCTAAAAAAGGTTTTTAAAAAATCATATCTTCCCTTTAAAAACTCGCCCAAAATTTTTCCCCAATTGGCCTTAATTCCCAAAATTTTTGGAGTTGAATTTTTAAAATAGCCATTG